>ML819532.1:219606-230180 GCA_009831015.1 Picea engelmannii
AGTCCATAAGATCCCATGTAGATCCATAGATCTACGGTTCTCATTACTTCATGGCTTCGACTTTGGAGCTTACCGAATCCTATCAATGTGAATTTCTCGAAGAGATAAGTCTCTAGACTCTCATATCTTGCGCCACGTGTCATTTTTTTTACCAACGGTCGAGATCCACTTCGACACTCGTGACTTCGGCGAGTTCATACTTCATAATATCTTGGCTATTTTCCTCCAGAGTGCGGAATCTCCAGACTACAAGATCACTTTCCATGTACCCCCTCATCCAATGGTCCCAGTTCAACGGTCAACAATTGATGGGGAATGAGTAGGGGCCACGTGTCCCTCCATGACGTGTTCCTGGTTAGTCGAGTAGTCAAAGGTGGGTCATTTATATCGACGGCTCAGAAGGATCTCGAAGGATTCTAGGATCGATGGTCCTTTTTACTTCGATAGTTCGACATTCATGAGTTTGGTGTGTGTGTCTCCCATCTTTCCCTTCAGACCACGCCAGATCTCTCGCCACATGTACCTAGCATCTATGGCCAGGATTCACTCCACCTTGCATAACTTCAGGGGAAACTTGTGTGTCTCTTAATTATCCAAATACCCAGACTCCCGGATACCATGGATCTGTGGACACGTGTCCCACTAGCTTCAATGGTCCAGATTAACCTCGGGACTCCGACATTCGGGAGTTTCGGCACTAGACCACTCCTATTCCCCCAAAGTATGACATTGTTGAAGTGATTAATGCTTCCCCTCCTACGTCCAATCTAATGGCTGGTAGAGGCCTACACTGGGTCTCTAGATCGACAACCCTCGTTGATCCATGACTCTTGCCTTTGGCTATTTCTAAGGATTGTGGGGATGTAAGTCTCGAAGTCTCAAATGTCTAGCTCCTTTCAGACTAGTGCAAGGTCTCCAACCCCTAGTCACATGGGTCTCTCAAAAAATCTCAAGGGCTAAATGCAATATCCTCTCTATAGAAAAGAGGTTAAGGACATGGGCATGATCCCCCACTCTAATGGGTGAATGGTCTAAAAGACAAACTCCCTTCTCCCACAGAATTCGAACTCTGACACTCCCACTAAGGTAAACTTCATAGGGTTGGAAGGACTTAGGTGTTTCATTCGATCACACCCCCTCCCTCCTTTGGTTTCATATCTCATACTATCTAGCATCAAAACTGAGATAAAATGAAATATCATATAGATGTAACAATTTATAGAAATCACAGAACTTTTCTAATAATTGTTCAGATACTGAAGGACTGAATTGTAAACTCAGATATTTCATCATCACATTCAACATAATACACATAATATGAAAATACTTATCAGAATTGGAAATTGTGAAGTAAGTGTTGTAAGGGGTGCTTGTTTTCTCCCAACCATAGGTAGAGTCACTCCTAATGGATTTACTATTGGCCACCCCTGAGCTAGACCATGATGCTATGAGAGAGATTGTTTCTCTTTTCTCCACAACAGTCAGGGATGAAGGTTACTCTCCTTCTCCCACAGGAACTGGGTGTCTGGTTTTCTCAACTCCAAGCAAGGAGGTTTGCATGAGTACTTCCTCAGTCACTTGTCATTCTCGTTTATCATCTTGTAGAAAAACCCTTCCTAAGGCTTCTTTCAGCCAAAACAAGCTTATTTCTTAGCATTTATTTCAACTTTAGAGTCGAAGTCCCCTTTTTACTCTTATCTGGAGAGTGTTTTTCTCTACTCTGTTGTTTCACGCACCTATCTCTATCCCCGAATTACCCCCTTTCTTTCCTTCCTCATCAATGTTGCGTGGGTCCTAATCCCAATTTGTGGTCAGACCTGGAATCCTTACAGATGGGTACCTTGCCCCATCTCCTCATTAAATCTTGAGGATTGCCTTCCAACTACCATCCTTATTGGTATTTCATTTCTGGTTCAGAGGAACATTGAATTATTACGCCCAGTAGGTACTAGTCTGGTGAGGGTAATCTCAACCATTCTTGGTTTCCCCTCACCATATCTCTCATAACATCCATGGTATATCTTGGAAAACTTTCCCCCTCTCAGTAATTGTGCAACACATATTCAAATTCTATTAATAACAGAAATTCATACATTGACCCTTTTATACAAGGGTTCATTAAATCAAACATTCACACACATTTAGTCTGTCATAGTCTCTTGGCCAGTTATAATTATATTTACAAATTGGGGAAACAGGGGTATTACAATCCCCTCCCCCCTTAAAGGAACATCGTCTTCGATGTTCTATTTGTCGATGTGCTCCATATGTACATAATTAAACAAAAATGGACATGTTTGTCTCATGGCATCCTCCAATTCCCATGTAGCCTCATCTGGGCCAAAGTGTTTCCACTGCACCTTGACCTACTCTGAAATTGAGCAGGCTATAAACAAAACAAAAAAATTAACACAGTATAAAGTAAGACTATAGGAGTAAGAGACGGATCCATGACTAGCATGAAACCTATCCTTATCTTGTCCTCCATACGGACTTATAAAGCGACCTTGTTGCAAAAGGATGGGCACATCCCGGATGATCATGATCAGGGAGTCCAAATTATGGGCAAGTTGATGAGCCATGAAACAAGAGCATAGATTCAACAACATAGTGATCCTAGCATCCAACTACTCCATCCTAAACCTCAAGTCTGAAACTTCCCCCCCTTAATTAAAATATAAGTTGCAACTACTTCTCCTCCAGTCAGGACTCCATAAGATCTAAATAGGCTTTAGATTGAATCTTTTGGGAGTCTTTAAGAGGATGTTCATCCCACTTAATTGAGGTAGTTCCCTAGATGTTATACTAGACTTTGAAGTTGTTTTGGAACACGACCTCGTCTTCAACCCATTCTACACCACATCACCATAACATGATGTCATCCAAATTAGATTGCATGGAAGTATCCATAGGTGGACCACTCTTCTCCTCTCAATGACGAGGTGAATTAGAGGAAACCATCTCCAATTCATCTATTGATAAAGCTTAGATACCAAGCCCAGTGCCATCCCACCAAAAATATATCCTTCCCCAACGGACCCGTTCCCTTTCCCTTACCTTCTACATGCAGAGGAAGAGAGAGAAAATAAAATAGGAGTGGGGGGTCGAGCATAGAATCAACGATGACCAAATAATCCCAACTGACAAAGAACGTGGGGGAGAACAATCCGGATTCAACTGGCCTCTAGAATATATCACCTTCATTGTAGTCCTACCAATCATTAAATGTTCCTTTAACATAATGATGATATGCAGATTACTACGATGATTTCTCCCCATGTCAATTGTACCATGAAATATCACCATGGATATCCTTGCATACACCAGAATTTTAATCACCTCAATGATCTGACTAGCGTATTTAACAAACTTTCCATCCACGCACTCGTCTTGGAAGAGGTGTTGATGGGTGGCTAGATGTGCATTAGTTTCTTGTACTTTCATGATTCTTTCAATAACACCCCATATGGGGGTGATTCCTCCCTTTGATATATGCTCAAAAATTCTAGGAACAAAGGTTGTGCATGGATTTGATTGCAACTGCATTTCCCCCTTCTATTTACCCCTTCATTGGAAAACTTATCTACAAGTTTGTTAGTGTCACCTAGGATGTGAAATAGAATAAGAAAAATATTTGGGAGCAACAAGGATTTTAAAAATTAAAGTCTATTAAGGAGCATCTAGTTTTGAGAAATATGAGTAGGCTCGGATCCATTAAGAAGTTGTGCAAGAATTTCCAGGATGAGATTGGAATCCCCTTCCATAATTAATTGATGAAATCCTATCCTAGAGGTATTTTGAATGCCTCAAATCAGAGCCTAGAGTTCAAATGCATTGTTTGAGTCATTCCCGAGGATTCCAGAAATATTATAGCAAAGTTGACCCTGATTTTCCCAAAAAGAAACACCAAAACTAGTTAGGTCTAGGTTACCCTTAGAATCTCCATCAAAGTTGAGTTTGAGGAATCCATGGGGAGGACGCTTCCAATTCTCATATATTGTAGCATAGGAGAGATTCCTAGGAGAGGGTATCAGTTCTAGGGCTAGGAAGAGATCCCAGGTGAGAATAATGTGATTCTCTCTATGACAACAAGGAAGGTTGTATTCACTCCAATGTTTTTACCAAACTATTTCCATAATTTTGTCTTTAATTTTGGACCAGATGTCTTGCCATGGCAGTGTTTCTAAGTGGAAGATTCTCTGATTTCTTTCCTTCCATATTTTCAACAAGAGGAACCCTGGAAGAAGTTGTCAAATATGATCGAGCTTTGGAGTCTTGAAGGCCAAATATATCTAGTTGGAATTTTTTTTATGGTACTATCCCTTTGTTAGTCATAAGTTCATATGATTTGGGTAGCCTGGTCCTAGAGGGAGGAACTGTAGTGGAATTGGTTGAGCAGATGTTCCATGGTTTTTTCATATTGGAGGAAAAGGGGACAGATGGAGGGTCCAATGAATCCTCACTTTCTAATATTATCCCAAGTTAATATTCTTCGATGAGAAACCAACTAGAGGAAAGTGTTGATTTTGGGACATAAATTGACCTACCATATTTTATTCTGGATGGTCTCCTTAGGAAATAGATGAAATTGTTAGTTCAGGTTGTAAGCTTCTTTGATGGAGAATATCTCTTTTGTGAATCGCCCCCATCTCATTATGTCAGGTCCTTTCTTGATCATAATCTTACGAAGTGTTTCTTTGTCTTGTCAAGGTCATAGATCAATGTCTTCGGGAATTCTTAAATCTCTATGTATGATTTTCCATTCCCTCCATGTATTATAATATGTGGTTCATTTCTAATAGTTTTCCACACAAGTGTGTCAATTTTGGTTCATTCTCTCCTATAGAATGAGCAATTGGTCCATTAGTTGCAGCAGGGAAAATTGCTTCCAAGAGTCCATCCATAATTGTGCCACTCTTCCTCCCATTATTTCCTAAGAAGCATGTTATTGTATCAGGGAACGATTTTTCCCATCCACATTCCAAATGAGTGAGCCATTCTTGTATTCATTCCATATAATCAACTGTGTTTATCCTACATCTAATGTGTATTTACGTCACCACATTTTAGCCCATAGGTCCCCTGTATTTTTTATCCATCACCACCAGATTTTGAACCCCATTACTTGATTGAGAAAGTTGGGATCTCTATGCCCCAAACCTCTAGTCTGCTTTGTCTTGCAAAGTGTTTCCCAATTAACTAGTGCCCATTTCCATCCCTCCTTGGTGACTTGACATAGGGAATTCCTTTGGATGTTTCTTATGGTTTTTAACACTAATTTGGGGGCTACCAAGGCCAAGAATAAATAGATCGGTATTGATTTCAAAATATATTTTAAAAGAACCAATCAACCTTCCAGATTGAGAGAACGAAAGGTCCAGGAATTGAGGTGTTTGTCAATGGCATAAATCATCCCCTCCCAAAAGCAGTTTCAAAGGGAATTATCAATTAGGGGTAGGCCAAGGTATTTGGATGGAAGAGAGCTCCTTTTGAACCCTAGTAGACGAGTGATAAAGGATTGAATGGAAAGAGGGGTATTGAAAATGAAAATTTGGGATTTTTCAATGTTGATAGAGGTTCTAGAAGCTGCAATAAAATCATTGATAATTCTAAGCATGCATCACGCTTATGTGGTTGTGGGGGATCCCATCAACATTGTATCATATATAAATTGATTGTGTGAGATAGGAGGATGAACACCATGCAAGGGAAGGCCTTTGAGAGATCCATTGTCTATGGGAGCTTTGATGTGGTGGCTAAGGCCTTCCACCATAATGACAAAGAGAAAGGGGGAAAGAGGGTCCCCTTGGTGGATTCCTCTAGAAGGTGAAAATGGGTGAGAAGGAACACTATTGATTAGGATTGAGAATAAGGTTGAGGAGGTGAGGGACATGATCCAATTAACCCAGGATTCCTCAAATCCAAAGGCTAGGAGGAGTGATCACATATATTGTAATATTAGAGTATCAAAGACCTTGGAGAGATAAAATTTAATGAGCATACCGGGAGTGTTAGAGGATTTCAGGGAGTGAATGTCCTCATGGGTGAGGATTACACTATCCATGATTTGGAGACCTTCAATTTAACTAGATTGTTCAGGAGAGATAATTAAATAAAAAATGGGTTTAAGACGAAGGGAAATTACCTTTGTGATGATCTTGTATATGACATTGCACAACATGACCAAGAGAAATTTATTTGGATGGGAGTCTCTCTCTTATTTGGGGATTAAAGTGAGAAAGGTATAGTTGAGAGCTGGAATCACATTAAGAGTGTTGTGGGAGTCCTCAATTAACTTCCATACCTCTTCTCGAACAAGATTCCAACAATGCTGAAAGAAATTGGTAGTAAATCCATCTAGACTTGGGGATTTTCCTATGGGAATTTCCTTGATGGAATGAATAGCCTCCTCCAGGGTCATTGGTCTAAGGAGTTCTACAGTCTATTCTATCATGATCAAGGAGGGGATGTCCTATGTTATTTAGCAATAGCCTCATATCTTCCTGGATTGGGCTCCATGAGTAGAGTTTGGTAGTAACTAACCAATTCCTGCTCAATGGCTAGATGGTCCAAGATCGATTGCCCCTGCTCATCCTCAAGCCCGGTTATCTGATTAATATGTATTCTTTGGATCATGGATCTGTGGAAAAATTTTGATTTTTTCTCTCCCTCTTTGAGGCATTGATTTATTGACTCCTTCCTCTAAAAGGTTTCCTCTTGAGCATATCTATCTTTCAATTGTCACTTGATGAAACCTTCTTCCTCTTTCATTTGATTCGATATCACATGATAAATGATTTTCTGTTGGATTTACCTCATTATACTCCAACTTCCTTTGGTCTTGAAATATGTTACCAAATATGGTTTTGTTCCATTCTTTGAGATGTTGATTGAAAAATTTTAGTTTCTGCTAAAAACGATACATCAAAGTACCATAGGGATAATTTCCTCCTTCCACCATTGTTGGGCGTTCTCCTAGAATTTGGGGTGGGTTAGCCAATTTTTTTCAAACTTGAATGGTTTGTGCCATGGGGAGCTTGAAATATCTAACCAAAGCTAGACTGGCCAGTGACCAGATCCATCCACGAACATGATGTTGTATTCCATGATGAGGCCTTCTAGCATTAGTGGCTCTAAAATTAGAAAGAGATCAAGATGACAAGAAATATGTTGGGACCCTGATCATCTATTGGTCTAGGCAAAATTGTCATTAATGTTCTCTAGATCCACTAGCCACATATTGGTAATAAGGATTTTAAATCCATCGCTATTACCATCAAGCCTGTAAATTCCTCCTATTTTTTCATCAAGGGAAAGGATGATATTGAAGTCGCCTCCCATGATCCATCTTTGGTCTTGCATCATAGTGCCAATGCCTTCTAGGCTATTCAAAAAGTGGATTTTTTCATGGGATGATTGTGGCCCATAAAAATTGGTGAGAAATATAAGTTTAAAACCCGTGAAGTAAATAAATTCATACATATTCTAAGAAAAAAAGAAATTAATCAACGGTTCACACATATAGTACACAAATATTTACATTGGAAACCCCTAACCGAGAGAAAAGCGGCCTTCCTTGGTGCCACACCTCTCGACTCTTCATTGTATTAATTTCACCATTCGCAATACAATATATACACAATATTTTAGCTATTTCACAGCTACCAAAACCCTAATCCCTTAATGCCGAATTAATTTAGAAAACCACTAAAAATAGAAAAAATGTTAAAATAGAAAAATCCACCCAAAAAGAATTGTGGGGTGCTGCCCTGGAGCCTAACGCTCTACGCAACCAAGGGTGGAAATCATGCCCCCCCCCCCCACAGGACCCCCCTAGGAAAGTGCCCAGTGCACATGCTTGTAAGAATCGACAGGTGATGGGATCGTCAAATGCAGTCATAAAATCTGATGCGCATGTAGATTGGTTACAGAGGATATAACACCTACCCAACAAGAAACCCCTCCTTTTCAGACCTAATTTCTCTATAATTTGCAGAGATGGACCATCTTATCATCAAGAAATTTTCAAGGATGATTGCAGATTGGTTCCAGAGGATAGATAAACCTCTCGTTGAGCCTCACAAATCAATATTTATAGACTGACATTATTTCCATCACCTAGTGAAAATTATATTGGATTTAGTGTCTGTGCATTTAGTTTCTTGAAGGAATAGAATATCTAGATTTTCTGTAAGAATACGGTTTTTAAGGAACCTTTGCTTATCCCTCCCATTATGGTCCCTTATGTTCCATGAGATAATATTCATGAGGAAGGTTGGGAGGGGAGGGCATGGAAACTCTCAGTGATCATTTGGATTTGACTTGAGTTAACCATGAAATTCACCACATCACAAATTAGTTGTTGGGTTGATTTTCTTCCTCTCCTTTTTTCCTCCCTGGAATGCTTGTGAGAATCCTTTAGAGGATCCTTTTGGATTCCCAATCAAACCCCATATCTAGAGGTGGCTTCTACTGTGGAATCAAGATATACTTTATGGAATTTCATTGGTTGTTCAGGAGGGAAGGTAAGCAATTCCTGCTTATGATAGGCTTCCTAAAGACTAACCAAGTCAATCCCTGTAACTTCCTTTTCATCCAACTTGATCTCCATGTATCCTCCATTGTCAATGGTTTTCTACTCCATCCTGGGATCTGACCCCATATTAGGAGTGATTTGTTCGAGGATAAGATTATGGTTTTGAGGCTCTGCCTCTTTCATTTTCTTACTGGGTGGATTTTGATAGAGTCTAATTATTTCTTGATTTTCAAGGTTTGATTCAAGATTTCAAAAGAGTTACTGGTAGAGGGGGAATTGAAATTATTTTTGATTGGTTTTTTAGAGCCTTGATTTATCTTTCCTTCCACCTGGGTGAATCTGTCCTTGTTCTTATCTACTATTGATTCTTATGACTTGGGAGGTACATTCAGTGGGAAATATCTAAAGAGATGTCCATGCTCATGACACTTTCGATAGCGGAATGATATTTGCTCATAGTCGATCGTTTGAACCCAATCCTCATCATGGTACTCTAGGAATATTTATTACGGGAGGGGTTTGGATATGTTCATATAGACACATAATTTTGCATAGGAGGTATAACATCTATGTCTGGTGGTCTCCATGATTTTGACAAAAATACCTAGCGTGTTTTCGATTCCTTCCATGATTTTTTCCAGCCAAAATTCATGAGGCATCGAATAGATTCAAATCCACATAGAAGCATGGGTAAAGTCCTCCTTCTCTAGACTGAAGTACTTAGTTCAAAACCTTAGGTAGAGACTGATCAAGTTGAAAAAGTAGGGCCCATTTTCAAAAACCATGTATTGATCTTCGAGGTTATGGAATATTGTTATATAAAACCTTTAGACCCTAGCTGAAGATAGAAGTGGTCCTTGATCTTCCACTAGATCTTGATCCATCTAACTATATCTCATTTTGAGGGCCATAGACCTGAACATTTATCAATAAGTACATGATATTTCATGTATTGGGGTTGATCCTCTATCCACGCTATTATAACTGTGTACCTTGGCGTCGTCAGGGCCTGCGAGATGCATTTTCCTAGTTCCCAAGCTTGAGCCACCTTTCCATGGGAGGGTTATGGATCCATAGCTGCCAATTTTCCTTTACTAGATTTAGATCACTGAGTATTTCCTTGTGTCAATGGATTTTTTCCAAAGGCAGGTCACACCCCTTTGTCCCATCGAACCTATCCACCAATGACCACATTGTTGTAGGAGGGGGTGAGGGGGTTCACACCCCCTCATCTGTCAGTTACATGGAGGCAACCATACCAATCGTTTTCACAGAGTTTGTTGCACCAATGGTGCCACAGAGGGAAAGTATTCATTGAACCCTAGTTTTTTGTTTAGCTCATCAAAACCCTAATAGAGAAAGTTGAAGTCCCATATACAAAATATTATTTTATAGTAATAATTTGTATTAAATGTTGACCATTTCATCTCTAATTAATTTTACAAACATCCTATAATATTTCTTCAACATTCACATTTGTATTATAATATAATAAGATATAATGGATGGGGTCTGCAGCTAGGGTTTCCCTAGCCGCAGACCATTGAATTTTTTGCCTTTCTCCCAGCAACGTTTTTGCGTGGATACTTTTTGTCTCAAGTTTTTGGAGTTTTTCATGACGAGTGATGTCTCCTTATCGTTATCCCTCGTGAATGAAGCCTCCATCCCCTTGGTCATTCTCTCTGCTACGATGTCTTCTCTCGGGGTGCCAAAGTATGCGCGGATCAGGTCTGTAGTCATTCTCCTATGGCCATGTCCCCCTCCACGTGATCTTGATGAGTGGTGTCCTCTCTGGTGGTGGCCACACACTTTATGAAGTAGATATGGCCTTTTTCTGGTCTTCTGTATGGCGAACGAGCTCTTCTGGGAGTGGATCTGATCGATGTTTACTTCCGGTATGGCCTTAAGCTCCAGATCTAGGTATCTGTGGCCCTTTACTTCAGGCCTAGTTTCTTCTCAGATCTGGTTTTTTGTGTGTCGTATCAACTTTACTTCTTGGACTATCTCTTCCATTATGTTTCTTGGAGAATTTTTTATC
>ML819533.1:16017-31771 GCA_009831015.1 Picea engelmannii
ATATGCCAAGTCCATTTTAGAGTCATTTAGTAGTATATTGTATACAAACAATATTGTAGTAAATGTAGGTCCTATTAAAAACAATATTGTAGTATACAATATGCTACTAATTGACTCTAAAATAGACTTGGCATATATGCATCATCCGTATATGCACGCTTATGTATATGCGTACTTCGGTATATGCGCATATACAGACGACGCATATATGGATGACGGCTTCCGTAAATGTGCATATACGGAAGCTGGCCACTTCCATAATGGCGTCTTCCGTATATGTGCGCTTTCGTATATGCACATATACAGATGTGCACTTCCATATATGCACATATATGAATGACGCATATAAATCAACCCATAAATGTGCATTTACGGACAACAAATGCCTTTAATGTGGATATATAGAAGCACGCATATACGAAATATGCATTTGGATTATTGTAAATTTATTCTGTATATGCACCTTCTGTATATGCGTCATTCATATATGCACCGTTCGTATATGTGTGCTTCCATATATGCGCATATACGGATGACATGAGAAGATTCATCACCTTAGGGAGGTTAGATCCCTAACAAAAATGAAATATTAATCTTGATATTTCTTCAAATTAAAAAAAAAAACCTATCAATCACTAAGAACAGTGATCACCTTCTATCATTTTATGATCACTAAATTCCAAAGGTGATGAAATTTATTATCATTACCAAATGTGTCATCCTTGTGCAGGGGGCATGTTAATATTCCCTCTATCTTTCCAATTTTATCAAATGTCTCCAAAGATAACACTAAATGTATTTCATTAGCACTAAATCCCAAAGATAGTGGAATTTATTATCATTAATAAATGTGAATAACACATCCCAAAGATAGTGGAATTTATTATCATTATTAAATGTGAATGACACATGCCTTATGTCTCCACAAAATCCCAATTGAGATGGTAAGGTTAAGGATTTTAAGTTTTAATATTGTATAAATGTATTTTAGTGTCTTCAATTAGTCTCTTTAACGAATCCTCACTTTCCACGTGTCTTCTCTTCACCTACTCACTTCCTGCCGACATTGGCTGTCAGAACTGTTCTCACGGAAATGCATGGCGTGGCCTCCAACGTTCTTTTAGGATTTTGATCTCAGCGATCTCAGGTCTGTGGCCCTTTAGCTTCAATAAGATGGCCAAAGAATGAAAATTCAAGGGCATTTTTACATTGAATGTCTATTAGAATGGAGGCCTTTGTCATTTGTCGAAGGCCTATCAAAATTGACCATTGATGGAATCTTATCTTTGTTACGTTTATTTTTCACCGTGTCCAAATTGTGATCTGCCCTTAAGGGCCATTCCTTTCTTTCTCATCAGAGGTTGGCCATCATAGATCCTGTCTCTAGGGATCAACCCTTGTACAATGAAGATAGAAAAATAATTATTACTGTGAGTCCACAGAGTCTTGCCAAGATATGTACACCATAAGGTTTCCCAACTCAAAAATGTATGCCATTCATCCCATATTTGTTAACCCTTGTTCGCCCAGAAACCCCAAAAAAGGAATCCTCTATTAGAGTTATGTAGTGAATCTTATTTGTAATTTTCGAAGTAGTATGTGAAACTAATCTTATCCTTTTTTTTTTGTCAACTTCCAGATAGCTCATGAGATAGAGTGAGAGGAGTTGATTTATTATAACAATCTCTATAAATAAATGTTTATATTGTTGGATTTCAATAAATACAATATAATATGGAATTTTTGAATAAAAAAATGGAGTTCAAAACAAAAATGTACTATTGAAATCAAACCAGTTGGAAGGAGACAAAGAAAACTATTTTTTTATTTGTATTTTAACATATCTTGATAGATTTATTCAAATTTCAAGTGTAGAGACTCAATGCAGAATTGAATTCCACATCCAATAAAGAGCTACACTAAACCTTCCTTTTGGAATCCCATCCCAAATACTTGACTTAGGTCCAACTTGTTTTTATTATTTTATAATATTTTTTGTTAGTTTGTTTTATTTTAAATTTTTTTGAATTGAGTAATCTTGTATTAAATTTAATTTAGTTTTGATTATAATAAAGATTTTTTTATTGACTAAGTTAATTTTGTATTAAATTTATTTTCATTTTGACTATAATTATGATAAAATCTTTATAAAAAAAGTTTTAATTTTTTATTTTTTTTTAATGTGTGGAGGAATCAGCAACTAGTTGGGCACGTGCTCGCGTTACACATGGCTGTGTTTTCCAATTGCTACCACTATAACCTCCAGGTGTGCCCACGAGGCCCCTTACGCAGCACACATTGTAAGTCGGGGGGAGTTGAACTCGAAACCTCATGGAACTACATTTTCACGACACTTGCTAATTAAGCTGCCCCCCGGTGGCTAGCTTTATAAAAATTTTAGGTCAATGGAGTTGTATCATATTTAATCTTGATCCATAAGTGTATTGTGGTATGAAGTTTTTAAATCTTTTCCTTAATTGATGATTATAAAATTTTGAAAATGTTTTGAATTTATTTTAATAATTGAAACGAAGTTTTTTACAAAAGTAAATATAAGTTTATTAAAAATACTTATTTAGTATTAAATAACTTTATTATTTTTATTACATATTTTAAAAAAACTTTATAATTTTTACACAGGAACACAATTCTACCCTATCATATCTTATCTTAAGGAACACAATTCTACCGTATCATATCTTATCTTAATCCATTAGTAAACATGGCAGAACAAGGTTCAGATAAACATGGCAGAACAAGGTTCTTAAGAATTCAATTTAGATGAAAAAATTGAAACAAATAATGTTTTCAATGGATTTCAATAATAGGAGAGAAGTTCACTACAAAATTAATCTATATTTATTTATTATAATTTTCTAAATTACTTACATTGAACTTTAGGGCCTATCGTCTGATTCACAATAGATTACAATTTTGTTGACCACTGGAAAATTATGATATTCATTTATGTAATGCTGAAATACCGGAACAACTTACATCTACAAAACATTAATGAATACAAATATCAAACAAGGCTATGTGCAATTAGATCCAGAGAATGAAATATATAGTAATGGAAGACTGAATATAATCAAGAATCTGAATGGTCCTGTGACACAATGAAATCAATGTCAAAAGGGAACTGGAAATGCAGGACGAAGAATGAATGGTAAATGGTGGACGCCAAGTTTCAGTATGGTCTGGCTCCAACATAGTTGTCAGGAGGGTAGTAATTGCACGTGATAAAGGTGTCACCGCTGTTACATTTGAGAAGAATCAAGTATTTATCAAATGAAATCAAACCAGATTCAATTAAACGAAACCTAGATAACTGATCAATCAATTTACCTATACATGTAGATGTCCCGACCATTGCTCAGACGACGGTTATAGAGACGACAAGCCTCCAAGAAATGGGCGGGCTCGATGGGCTTATTTCAACAACAATAACGACTTGTAATTCGAGACCCTATAAGAAAAACAGAGGGATCTCGAATTTGCTTGGATTCAATGATGAAATCTGCAGATCCGAGCTGCGACATGCTTGTAGTGAGATTCATAGGTGGAGTCAGAGGACGCTCGCCTAGGGCGATATAAGCAGAAAAGATGGATTAACTCGAAATTTGAATTTGAATTCAAATGAGGTAGAAGGGGGAAAGTTGCATTAACACTGGCTTACCTGCATCCAACAAGCTGCAAACGGAAAACCAAAACCAAAACAGCGTACAAGGGCAAGGGTCGTCGGATACGGGGGCTGACGTGGAGGATATCTTGTTGTCATGGGAATCTGCGCGTCTAACACGCCAGGACCATTGTATCGAACATGTGGTGATGTGCTTCCATGACAGGATGGCGGACAATGCAATCTATGTGTATGCGTATGGTGATGGTTACCATAATAGATATCATATGAGTATATCCATGCACTAACAGAGTCTTAATGACTCTGCAGCAGGCTGGATATTGCTCGTCCTTCTATACATAGTGGCTTTGAAATTCTCATAGATAATAATCTTCAAAGTGTGGCAAAAGTCAACAATGTCCTTGGTCCTTGCCACCTAACTGTAGGCCAATAAATCCATAAGAAGCCAAAATTGTAGGTATGCGGTGCGTGCCACCTAACTACACCATAATCAAGTCATAAGAAACCTGAATCTATAAAAAATTGTGCTGACCGTACCAACTCCATATTTAACTCAAATTTGCCACATGTACCGGTTTTTTATTTTTATTTTTTTATCCATGTTAAAATTTGAAAAATTGTTTTTAATAGTCCTGCCAAAGCAGGGAATATAGCTATAGGTTAGGCCGCTCAGACACAATGACTGAATTTTTTTCTATGGAGAGAGTAAGTTGAAATATGATCTTTAATTGTAATCCTTATGTTTATACCTGCAAGTACCAATGATATAATGACAATTAAAAATAAGAATTTTATGAAGAATGAGAAATATGTGTAATTTGCAATGAACTAGCTGCTTGGTTTTGACTGAAGTATTTGCACATTGCAATCGATGCACTCACGTCCTCAACTCCTATTTTTCATTTCAATATCATCAAGCTTCCACGGAGCTTCGATCCCGTTTCTGAAGAGATGGGCACTAATTTTTTCACTTCTCAAAAAATCAATCNATTCAAAAACGTTTATCCGTGCAATTCTTCATTGAATAGAATTTCCAGCCATCCCTTCATTGAGAAGAATTGACCATTGAGGGTGAGAATCCTAATGAATTACAAGGTAAACTATACATTGGTCCATAATTAGTCCTAATAAGAACAAAATATTGCATGTTAAACTCAGTCGAAGTTTATTGGGCCCTTTGTTTTGGAGGACGTTTAATTTTGCGGAAGTATCACAGTTTTGCGGAAAAGCAGAGCAGAGTAGCGGAAGGCTAGAAGCGACGAAAAGTAGCTACGATGAGTGGAAAGATAACTACATATGCACCAGTAGTAGAAACAGTTCATGCACCCATTGTGAAAGGAGATGGAATGTGATGGTAGTCGGTAGAAGGAAGGAGAAAGGTTGTGAGAGTTGCAGAGACGTAGAAGGTTGGCTAGCCGATGGTTGAAGGAAAGATTTGGCGAGAGTAGTGAATTCATGTGTAGTATAGCTGCGCGTTGGAGTTTTTGATAGGTCAAACATCGAATTGAAAGATACAGGTTTTCAAAAGAACACATAGAGCAAAGAATCTTTACGCCAACTGCCAGTTAAAGCTACAACGATTGAATTTTATTGCTCTGAGTAAATAGAATGAAACGCCAAGATCTTGGAGGTTCAAAGGGTTTCAATGCTTTTATAACAAGTTTTTGAAGATTGGTTATGGCGTTACATGGTTATAAGGTAGGAAGGCTTTTTCTTTTTTCAGATGATTTTTTACCAAAACTTTGCTGCTGTTCAAAATGAATCAGATCGCATTGGTGATTTCCATGTTTTAAACATAGAAAACTTTGATTTCAAAAAGAAAATAGCTGCTTGTATATCTTGAAAGCTTCGACCTTCTTCATACATATAAAACATCACAGAAAGTTTTCTAACATAGGTGTTTGCTAATTGCTAGTATGCTCATAATTGACAGCATCAGGAATAATGCCAAGTTATGTAATGTCCCCCACCTCTTGAAGAAGAGGTTTGGAAGACGTAGTGGTCTAGGATTCCCCACTAGGCCATAGTCTCACACTGAGGGGAAAGGTAAACAAGCTAAGGTTATATTCTTAAGTTGACTTGATAAAAAGGTGAAAAAGGCATTAAAATATAACTCAACAGAGAAATAGAAGAGTTGGAATTGGAGTTAGGGTTAACTCTAGGAGTTAAGTTAACTCAATAGGAAATTAGAAGAAAAAGTATAAAGAGAAGGCTAGGGCGCACTTCTTGGGCAATCTGGCTTTTGGTATTTTCTTGTTATTGCTTTGAGCATACAGTTTGGGGGTTTTGTTGATACAAACCCTTGTGAGCAATTCAGAGGTGAAATATCCACTCTCCTTGTTCCACAGCTTGGTCTCGGGGATGAAAGACTCCTCCCACACCATTCTACAATCATCATCTATCCACCAACAGATTCAGGGAAGCAACAGGGCCGTACTATTTTAGAGTTTCCAGCAAGGGCGCACCATCCTCTAGAGAAGAGTTTGATCCAGCTAATCAGAAGGAGTGTTGGGCATTCCACCACTTGGGTTTTACTTGTAGGCACTCCACCATCACTTTGAGGGCTTCTTCGAAGAGTTATCGTCAATAATTCTTAAGCTACAGTTTGGGACGACTTGGAGGCTAGGAGGACGTCCCATTATTCAGTATTTCTCAGATCTCGGGAGATCTACTCAAGATCTGGATCTGAAACTTCTCCCACAGGGTTCCCATAGCCCAATATATATCCTTGGAGAGTTTCACACCATTTGGAGGCTTCCTTCTTCAAGGACGAGTTTCGTAGGGTTCCAGGCATTCAAGAGGGCGCAACTCTCTTAGCAGATTCAATGTTTGGAGGGGTTGGCATTGGTCATTCGGCCTGAGACTTCAGGAGGGAGATCTTATCACACTGATCTATCATCTGGATGAGTTTGGACTCATTTAGAGTATTCCTTAAGCAGGGCCGATTTATTGAGGATTTCAGCCTTCTATTGGAGCATGGCATTCTTCAGCTGGAGGGATTGGCATTCATATCTGCTTGTATTGATATTCATTTCTTATTCAACCTTTGGAGGCTTGTTTTGTATCAACGGGAGCATTTTGTAGCAACTCATATTTTTTATAGCCATCTGAGGATTATTCCAGATCGGCTTTTTCTATTGTATCTGATTCATGCTTCTATAATAAAGGTCAGATCTATGCTTGTGTTTTCTATATATTGATTATATTGTGATCTTGTGTGTGTTGGATGAATCTGGTATAAACATCATTTAAATAGATGGAAAACTTCAATAGACACCTGCACATAAAACAAATTAGTGGTAGTTAGTGATTCCAAGTGAAAATTTTGGTTTTGGATCATTATAGTGGTATCAAAGATTCGATCCTCCAAACCTCTGGAGGGATCGACGCATGCATAGGTACAGTGGAATCTTTATGGGCCAAAGGAAGAAACACAGTAGTGAAACAGAGGCCGAAATGGAAGGGTCAGGGGATGACCGTGAGCCTCAAGGCTTGGCCTTCTTAGCAACCAAATTTGATAAGTTCTAGCAAACCATAAACTGCACAGAAAGCATGTTGGTCGAACACTTAGATGAGTACCAGGAAACTGGCAGAAGGGGACAGGCTGAAATTTCTAAAACTTTGAAGAAGGTTGACGAGAACCTGCATAAGATGAACCAGAACCAATCCCCGATAACTAAACTTCTGATGCAAGTGACCCATCAAGGGAAGGACCCTGATACGTATGGGAATAAGGAGGCTGGTGGATCTGGTGGAGTTCATGAGGAGATCAGATATAACCCAAAGAAAGCCCCCAGATCCGAAGGAAGTCTGGGAGGAGGCACGTCCCATGGTCAGATGGGTAGCAGGGTCAATCCTAGGCCATACATGCCCACATTCACAGATGAACATCTAGGCTGGCATTTGGGTAGCCAGGCTAACCCTAGGCCATACATGCCCACATTCACAGATGAGCAATGGAAGCAAGAACAAGTGGAGGACTTTGTTGAACAAATGACGAGGTGTACCAAGGAGTACTACAGTTTGGATATGAGGATCCAAAGACAAATGTCCCTAGATCAGTATTGGAAACTCAGATTCAGAAATCAACCTAGGCCAAACCACAGGGAAGATAGAGATTCCATACTTTGATGGTACGGCCAAGATGACAACACTAGCTTGGGTGAAAAAGTTGGATACCTACCTGCAGCTTAACCCCATGAGAGAGATGGAGGCCATCAAGTTTTCCACTATGTACTTAGATGGCAAAGCTCACGATTGGTGGTATCATGGACTCACCACACTCAGCCACAATCAGATTGTGTCCTATACAGAATTCACTCAGAGGCTTATGCATATATTTGATTAAGGAGATCCTGAGCTACATTTCCGGGAGCTCACCCAACTCAAGCAAATAGGTACGACTGTGACATATATTGATGAATTTCATAGGTTGGAAGTGATGGTGCAAGATATGTCCCCGACCAGGCTCATGATTCTTTTCACAGAGGGGTTGATGGAACCCTTGAAGGGTTCGGTAAAAGCTTTCGATCCTACCAACCTACAGAAGGCTATCTGGAAGACAAGGGATCTGGGACCAGCTGCTAAGCCTAAATTCATACGCAGACCACCTCTTAACAATGGGGGAAGAGATCAAAGGACTCCAATAAACTAGGGAGGACGTAACCCTAATGGTTTTGATAGGGGTCGTGGCAGAATAGATGACAACACTAGGAGGGAACTGAGGAGGAAGCAACTCTGCTTCACATGCAAGGAACCATGGAACCCATCACACAAGTGCATGGGACATGGCCAGGTACACTACATAGAGGTTACCTCAGACAATGAAGAGGAGGAAGATTATGGGCAGATACAGAATATCAAGGCCAAAACCCCAGAGATAGCAGAAGAGGAGATTCCAGAACTAGACAGTTCCGCTGGGGAGAAGGCCACCTTGGCATATATCAGTGGGGTGCCCTAATTCAACACCTTCATGATGAGAGGGGTCTTGGAGGGGCAGAGAGTATCCGTATTGATTGATGGAGGAGCCTCTCACAACTTCATTGACGCGACATTGTTGAAGAGGATACATATACCCACAGTCGAATTTGAAGGTTTCAAGGTAGAAGTAGCAGGTGGTAGTACTATGCCCTGTGACATATACATCCCAGGTATGAAGCTCACTTTGGGAAGGCATGAGCTAGTCTAGGACGTCTATGTGATGGATCTTCCAAACACCAACATCAGCCTAGGGGTGCAATGGCTCAACAGTTTAGGGCCTGTCACCACCAACTACAAGACCATGGAAATGTCCTTTGTAGAGGAAGGAGGACAAAAGGTCGTGCTCAGAGGCATGACAGGTAACTCTGCCATAGTGGTCACGGCCAAGAGGATGGAAGCCATCTTCAGGAGGGAGGAAATTGTGTACGCAGCAGAATGTAGGATCTCAGCACATGTGGATGAGAAGGGAAAGGTACACTACACCCCGGAGATCAAAAAGATATTGGATAGGCACCATAAGGTGTTTGGGCCGATTCCTTTGGGTGTGCCACCAAATAGGGGGTTATATCACATCATTGAGCTCGAGGCAGGGGCTAAACCAGTTATCACCACACCCTATATCCAAAGAAGTATAAGGACAAGATAGAGAAGGCCATCAAGGAGCTTCTAGACATGGGACACATCAGGCCGAGTTCGAGCCCTTTTTATTCTTCAGTAATCCTTTTCAAGAAGAAGGATGGGACGATGAGGATGTGCATGTACTTCGGCCTACCTTTCACCTTGGAGTGTGATGCCTCAGGGGAAGGTATAGGGGCCGTGTTGATGCAGAATAGGCACCCTTTTTCCTATGAAAGCCGGAAACTCAGGGGTCCTGAACTGGTTTACGACATTTATGACAAAGAAATGATGGCCATCATGCATGCACTAGCCAAATTCCGGCAATATTTGGTAGGTGCAAGTTTTGTGGTCAAATCAGACCATAACAGTCTTAAGTATCTATTGCAGCAAAAAGATTTGAATGAAAGACAACAAAAATGGGTAAGAAAAATACAGGCCTACGACTTTGAATTCGTCAAAGGAAAGAACAACGCAGTAGACAATGCATTATCCAGGAGGCCATCCATTTTTTCCATGTTCGGTATGTCAGTTGACTGCAAGGATCACTTGATGGTGGAATATGAAACGGATCAATACGCTTGTCAACTATTGGACGAACAGATACAGGATGACAACTTCAGAGTCATGAAGGACCTGATTTATTACAAAGGCAAAATTTTCTTGGTTCCTGAATCAGCTCTCAAAGCCAAGATATTACATGCATGTCATAACTCACTAGTGGCAGGACATCAGGGAATTGGTAAGACGTACAGACAGGTGAGAGAAAGGTTATCATGGAAGGGCCTCAAGGAAGACATTATTAAGCATGTCAAAGAATGCACTACATGCCAAGAGAACAACGATGAGCACGCACACCCTACAGGACTATTGCAACCCCTACCCATTCCAGAGCACAAGTGGGAGAGTATACCCATGGATTTCATCACTGGCTTGCCCAGAGCACAGGGAAAAGATTTCATTTTCGTAGTAGTGGACAGATTGACGAAGTTTGCACACTTCTTTTCCATAGCCACAGACTTCAGCGCAGCACAGGTGGCTGAGTTATTTTTCAGAGAGGTGTTCAGATTACACCATTATCAATGACAGGGATAGCAGGTTCATGAGTACGTTTTAGCAGGAGTTGTTCAGATTAGTGGGTATGACATTGACTCCTAGTACCACCTATCACCCTTAGACGAACGGTCAGACCGAAATAGTCAACAAATGGGTGGAAGGCTACCTCAGAAATTACGTAGTCGGACAACAGAAAGTGTGGTTCAGATGGTTTCACTTGGGAGAATACTGCTACAACACCACCCATCATGTATCCATAGGTATGACACCATTCAGAGCTTTATACATCTATGATCCCCTTTCCTTTGTGGAGATTTCCTTTGGGGACAGCAGGGCACCAATGGTGCAGGATTGGGTACAACAAATCCAAGACATTCTTCAGGAGTTGAAGGATCATTTACAGAGGGCACGGAACCAGCAGAAGGTCCAGGCAAACAAACAAAGGGTGGAGCGCACTTTTGAGGTTGGTGACTTAGTCTATTTAAGGCTCCAACCTTACCGGCATGCTTGAATTAAAAGAAGCGGAGAAGAAAAAACTACAGACATGTTTCTTTGGGCCTTACAGGATCAACATAAGGATAGGGGTTGTGGCTTATGAGTTAGAGCTTCGAGCAGGCACTCGAATACACAACATCTTCCATGTATCCTGCCTAAAGAAGGCCATTGACCAACACATTCACCGCATTGAGATACTACCCCCCATGGATGAGGAAGGACAACTGGTGTTTATTCCGAAAGAGATACTGGAGGTTCGAGAAAAGAAGCTCCGGAAGGGGAGCATTAAGGAGTATTTGATCAAATGGAAAGACTTACCCATTGAGGATGCCACATGGGAGAATGAACAGATGGTACGAGAGACAGGTTTGGAATTGCTTGAGGACAAGCAATTTCAAGCAGGGGAAACTGTAATGTCCCCCACCTCTTGAAGAATAGGTTTGGAAGACGTAGTGGTCTAGGTGTCCCCACTAGGCCATAGTCTCACACCGAGGGGAAAGGTTAACAAGCTAAGGTTATATTCTTAAGTTGACTTGATAAAAAGGTGAAAAAGGCATTAAAAGATAACTCAACAGAGAAATAGAAGAGCTGGAATTGGAGTTAGGGTTGACTCTAGGAGTTAAGTTAACTCAACAGGAAATTAGAAGAAAAAGTATAAAGAGAAGGCTAGGGCGCACTTCTTGGGAATTCTGGATTTTGGTATTTGCTTGTTTTTGCCTTGAGCATACAGTTTGGGGGTTTTGTTGATACAAACCCTTGTGAGAAAATTAGTGGTGAAAGATCCACTCACCTTGTTCCACAACTTGGTATCGGGGATGAAAGACTCCTCCCACACCATTCTACAATCATCTTCTATCCACCAACAGATTCAGGGAAGCAACAGGGTCGTACTATTTGAGAATTTCCAGCAAGGGCACACCATCCTCTAGAGAAGAGTTCGATCCAGCTAATCAGAAGGAGTGTTGGGCATTCCATCACTTGGGTTTTACTTGCAGGCACTCCACCATCACTTTGAGGGCTTCTTCGAAGAGTTATCATCACTAATTCTTCAGCTACAATTTGGGACATCTTGGAGGCTAGGAGGTCGTCCCATTATTAAGTATTTCTCGGATCTAGGGAGTTCTGGTCAAGATCTGGATCTGAAACTTCTCCCACGGGGTTCCCATAGCCCGATCTATATCCTTGGAGAGTTTCACACCATTTGGAGGCTTCCTTCTTCAAGGACGAGTTGCCTAGGGTTACAGGCATTCAAGAGGGCACAACTCTCTTAGCAGATTCAGTGTTTGGAGGGGTTGGCATTGGTCGTTCGGCCCGAGACTTTAGGATGGAGGTATTATCACCCTGATCTATCATCTAGTCGAGTTTAGACTCGTTTAGAGTCTTCTTTAAGTAGGGTTGATTTATTGAGGGTTTCAGCCTTCTATTGGAGTGTGGCATTCTTCAGCTGGAGGGATTGGCGTTCAGGTCTGCTTGTATTGATCGTCATTGCTTATTCAGCCTTTGGAGGCTTGTTTTGTATCAGCGGGAGCATTTTGTAGCAGCTCATATTTGTTATAGCCATCTGAGGATTATTCCAGATCGAATCTTTCTATTGTATCTTATTCATGCTTCTATAATAAAGGTCAGATCTATGCTTGTGTTTTCTATATCTTGATTATATTATGATCTTGTGTGTGTTGGATGAATCTGGTATAAACATCATTTAAACAACTGGAAAACTTCAATAGACACCTTCACATCAAACAAATCAGTGGTAGTTAGTGATTCCAAGCAAAAAAATTGGCTTGGGATCATTACAAGTTAAGTGTCACGACTTTGGTCTAAACGCTCCTTCTAAATAGCTATGGTTTGTCATCTGCATTGATATTGTACTGGACTCCATCACCCAATGAGAGCACCCACTGTTTTAGTAAAACTACTCAGTACTCTTCTTCTGCATAAATGACATTTAAGAGAGAAAGGAGTCTTGGAACAGTTGTCATTACATGGTAGTCTTCCAATATGGAGTTGTTGTATTGTTCAACATTGCTGGTATTGAAGAAGATGATATCTCTACAGGTTTTGTATTGTTTTCTATTTCAAAATCAATTTGTGCAGTGCTGGATTTTATTGCTCAGTTGCAGATATTGGAACAACTAGAACAATACATTTTTTTTAAGCAAATATATGAACTACAATTGTCAGAGTATCAACATAACAAGTCATCATCACTTAAAGAATCCTACAAGTAGTTGGGTTCTACATCTAGCCTATACTCTGTTTTTCTTGCTTGGAAGAATGAAAAACATGGACATGAAGACCTGGGTAGAAATGCATCCAGTCACAAAGATTTTGACTAGGAGAGCTTCAATGGAGGAAAGATCTCTGGCAGTGGCTCAATAATGACAGGTTGTTGTAAATTTGCAGGGAGATCAATCAAATAAACAATGATTTTTTATTTTGAATACGAAAGGTTTTCCTTTTTTATTAAAACAGAGCTTTCACCAGCACAGAAGGTGCCATTATAATCAATTAGCTGTTGAAAAGCAGCGCTTTCATCGGCTAATTAGAAAATCCTAAGGCGAAATAGCTGGTGAAACCACAAAGTAAGAATTTTTAAGATTTGAACTCGAACAGAGCGGTTTTGGGGTGATTTAAAGGATAAGAGGGCATGAAAAAGATTAATCACCAAATTATAAAATATTCAGTTTCAAATATTTGTGGAGATTTTGGAGGTGAATGCTTAATTGGTCAACTAAAGCTTTGTTCACGGCTCTTAAAAGTTTTCCAACTACTGAAGACATGTGTCCTTTCCTCCATGACACATGAGAGACATAGCAATGATGAAGACCAGATGTCGAAAACAAACTTTGAAGACAGTTCGATTCATAGGAACTAGTTCTTAGTTATCCTATTGTATTTAATTTTGTTTTCTATTTTCTATATTTAGAAATCCAGATCCATTTTTCAGGGATCTGAGATCTATTGTAAAGACTATAAAGCCACAAACTGTTGATGAACCATGGGTTCGATTTTGGATATAGGAACTATACCTTTGTAACAGAGTTTTCATATGATAATACATATCACAAGTTTCTCTCTCTATTAATGTCAGATTTCCACCCTTCTTTTGTACTCTTATTCAAGTTGTTTTAACTGCAAAATGACTGTCATCTCATTAGTCAGTTCATAACTTGATTAATAGTCTCTTAATTTTTTTATTAAACCCATCATTGTGTATCTGGTTTATAAGCACTGTCTTCTTCACCCACTTAAAGATATTATCTGATTATTGATCCTTGAGGGCATTGGTTTATTTGATTATTCATTTTGACTGTCTCGATACCATATTGTAATTGATTTAGCCCATTGATCCACACATACAAAAACACAAAAACAAGTTTACTTTAAGTTACCAAGCATCTTTGACTTACAACCTCAAAGAGTTTCTTGGAGTGATAACACCATCAACATTAGTGGGAAAGATTCGTTCCGGAGAGAGACGAACGTTTCCAGGCCGTCTGATCTAGGGAATTGACGTAAAGGATAGCCGTAAGGTGTCTCAACACTTCAGAGTTTGGGAAGTTTGAAGGCTTAATGAAAGCAAAATCGCGAAGTCTGAAGTCGCGAACGGATCTCAGTCATTGATCACGAGAAGAAAACGTAGCAATGGATTAAGGAATTCGAGAGTCGGGATTTCAGAGGATTGCACGCGAGAGACCTAGAGTTTCGCAAGGTCACAAAACCCGAACCATTGTGGAGCCAACAAATCCGAAAAGACACGTGAATGAAGCCTGGAGACTCAGAGAAGCGTGTTTTGGGAAAACTCGAAGGAAGAGCTCGGGATATCCCCGAAGCCCCAATCACGAAGGAATAGACCCACGATCATAGTCGTGGTCACTAGGAGGAAAAAAGGGACCCAAAGAGTTGCTTCGACTCAGTATTTTGAACGATCCAAGATCGGGAGGTCGAGAATCCCTTTGGAGGGAAGGGGGTTTGCGCCATCGATTCTCTCGGAAAGTCATCCCGGATGACCCCATTGAAAATTCCTTTTATGTGAGGTGCAAGGAGCTCAACCCCCCACTTTAAAAATCCAGCTTGAAGCATGTCTATGTCCTCTACTTTATTGCTTGCTAGCTTCTTTATTCCTTGCTTGACATCATCCACTGTGAATAATTCCAATGATGTTTTGACTATGGGAGTCCAGCATTCTTCTCCTGTACCCACTCATAAAGGAGCCTCGCATATTCTAACCATTGGACATATGTAATATTGTTTTCAATTTGCTTTCTCCTTTGTTGTACTTCTCTCCAAAATCCTTTGGGGTTGTGTTTTCCAAGAGAGATTAACTCCTCCCTTCTTGCATTTACATACTCTTCTTTTTTTTAGTGTACTCATTTTTCATATTGCTTCTTGTTTTCTTTGCCCAAATTTCTCTCTTTTAGAGATCTATTGGCTGCCTTTCATTTTTTCATCATACCATGGATTTGTGGGAAAGGTATTTGTAGCCCCCTTCTTGGAATGAAAATTTTTACAGGCACTTATTGTGTGGACTAGCAGGAAAGTCTAGTTCAACCCTCTAGAAGTAAAACTTAAAACAATTAGACAAAAGCTTAAAAATATATATGGCTCCCCTACCCTCAGGATGTACCATGTCTACCTCTTCTGCTTTTCTCTTGTTGAATCACTGGAATACAGCCAACATTGGCTCCTCAGGTGGCACCTTCTCGTTTAGCACAGTCGTAAAGTGGTTGGTGTTGTGGTTGGTGAATGTCGAAAGTTATCTGGACGGATAACACTCTGGTGAATTGAAATGCAAGGACAACTGAAACGCACATAGAGCTGAGGAAATCCAAAAGTTAATCTTAAATGTGGTAATTCCAAAGGTTAATCAGTTAAACATGGCAATCATATGGTGGTACAGTAATTTCTTAATATGATTAGGTAAATGTTAAAAAGTAAACAGGTTAACTGATGCATTCAAAA
>ML819533.1:33118-75698 GCA_009831015.1 Picea engelmannii
TAAATAAATAGAATTAAAATCATTCATGAATTTTAGTCTCACTGATTAAATAAATAGAATTAAAGTAATCTAACAAAACTAAATATGCACAACGATAAATATAATTTATTTAACTTTGAAACAGCATGGTAAAGGAATTTCTAGAATGAAAATATAGCACTGATTAGCGAAAGCGATACGGTCTTGGTATCATTAACGTGTTACACTCAGCGTAGTCTATATGCAAGATCTGATAAATGGGCCATCTACTAACATAATTGAATAATCTCCCAATCCATTCTTATTTCTATTTGGTACTGATATTATTTAGACGAACGATGGAGGCCACGATCTAGGATTTGGAGACCTCTATGATAACCTGAAGGAAAGGGAAAGGCAATTTTGTGATGTTGTACCGTTGAAAACCAGCCTCCACAAATAGCTTCTTAAATTCCTCCTCTTTTCTCTCTTTCCCACCGTCGGTAGAAACCATCATTGCTATGTCAAACGTCAATTTCATACGCCTCAAACATCCTTCCTCGGCTGCATCTTCTTCTTCCACAATTGCATCCAAAACTATCACCTTTCCATTGGCTGGCGTAGCCTCATGGCATTTCTTCAATATTCTCACGCAATCCTCATCGTTCCAGTCATGCAAAACCCACTACCATTCCGTTCACAGCAATTAAAAAAAACAGATATTACAATACATAAACGTCAGCAGCAACTGAATCGATTAAAGGAAATGGAGAGGGAGTACCTTCATAAAGATTGCATCCGCAGGAGGTATATGCTCGAACATATTCCCACCCACATGCTCCACTCCTGCAACTCAAACTCCCAATACTAATAAGACCGACTTCGAGTGATCCTCTAAACGGTTAATCCATGCCTATGACGAAAGAATTTAACAGGAGGGATATGTAGAGGTTACCTGGTAAAGTAGGGGCACCGGCAATTATGTGCGGGAGATCAAGATTGATGTTGCGGATGTGAGGGTGTTGTTTGACCAGCCATGCACTCATTTTTGCCCCGGGTATGATAACAGACTCCTTTAGATCTGTTATATCTATTCGTCCTTTTTTCTATATTTAAGTTTAGTTCTGTGTGCTTTAATCCAAAGCCATATCAGTAGTCTCGGGCTATTTAAAGGCACAGTTTCCACTACTGCGACTCGATGAAAAGTTTACTAGTCTTTGCCTGAGGAGTCGGCCAGGAGCCTGTCTAATCTTCTTTCGAGAAGACATAAGACTAAACGCCCTCCTTTTCTGTGCAAAGATAGTAATACTGAGTATGGATTCCAGGTCAGTCTCATTCAGAGATATTAGAAATTTTGAAGAATCAAGTACTTCCGGACAAGATCCTGTAAATAGTTTAGAATCTATGTTTTCCTTAAGCAGATCTCAAAGCATAAACCATGCAGATATAGAAGAAATAGAAATAAATCCACAAGTCGCATGGAAACTACCTGCTATAAATCCAAGCAAAGTCTATCAAGATCTAAACATGTTCCATCTTAAGGCAGTAACCAGAGTATTTGTAAAAGAGTCGATCAGTACTATTCAGCAAAATAGTAATATCACTCAGACCATCTCTCTTTTAAATGCAAAGGAAATACAGAGCGAAGCAAAGAAACATAAGACTAGTTTCTTACACTTTGGATGTATAAGAATTGGAATCAATGCACTAGTACATAAAGGGATAGATGCTTATGTACTTTTCACAGTGAGAGATCTTACACATGACAAATTTACAGATTCTTTAATAGGAGGGATTGTTGCCCCTTTATCCAATGGACCAGTCTATTTTGACTGCTACCCAAATTTTTCTGTATATACTTTTGATGAGACTCTTGCAGATATTCTAAAATTACAAATTAGAACAACAAGGTTTAGCATGAATTCTAAACGAACAAACATAGCTGTCCAAATTATAGGGTGTTTCAGACATACTAACACTATGTTTCCTGTTGTTTTACATACTCCGAGAAAAGATTCTCAGTCAAGTACTTTGGTCATAACAGACTCACTAAACCAAAAAATGGAACATTGCACCATAAAATGGGAAGATTTGTCTTTTCCAACCGACTGGGTGATTGATACTCCTAAAGTACCAATCCAAAGAGCTATTACTTCAGCTCAAATAAAAGAAACTTCTGATTCTGCTATAATATCCTTTCCTCAAAGAAGTTTCTCAAAACCTACAAGACCACCACCTCCACCTCCATCCTTTTGCTTACATCCATCCTTGTAGTCTTTGGCCAACCAGGTAGGACAAGTTCCTTTTGCAGTCAAGTGTTTTGATTGTGGAGATTTAACATTGTCTGCCTCTAACGAAAGTTCAAAATTTCAGTTTGAACATACAAATCACAATCCAAGGACGAATCTACCTCCACCTATGACCACTGCTAAAGACCAATGTCCACACCCACAGTGTTCAAACATTCCATTTCCCCATGATCCCCATGTCTTAGTAATTCAAGACACTCTGTGTACAGAAATCCAGGCCAGATAGAAAGCATATATTCCTGAAGATTTAAGGAAACCATCCTCTTCTGAAATCAGAAAGTTTTTGAAATTATCCAGAGGATGTAGCAAAAGCAATATAAGCCCAGAATGGATAAAATAAATGATGAACTGGGACTTGTATACTCATCCAGGAGCCAGAGAGTTTGCTAAAAGAACTCCAGATCCAGAAAAAATCAGACTAGCACAAGCTTGGAAAAGATTTATGGATAGAGAAAATCTTTACATCTCTTTCTATGAATGGAACAGGAAAAAGCCATTACCACATAAGCTTGTTCCACAGAAAGCTAGTCTAATGAGTTGTCTCATAAATACACTCTCTATATCATATCTAAAGAGAGAAGTTAACATGATCAAAAGGGCTAAGGATCAAGAAGAACACAAGAAAGAGAGTAGTCTTCAGGTTCAATATCAAAAGTATCATGTCTTAATAGAATTAAAAATTCAAGATCTACATTTTAAACTAAATACATTGATAGATACAGGCTCAGATTTAAACTTGCTCAATAAGCATGTCATTCATGTTTCTCTTTGGGAAAAGACACAAGCTGTTTTCACAGGTCTTGGAAATATTGTAAATAATATCTCATTTCAGATTCCAGAAGCAATTCTTTGCTTCCATGACTTTCGTCTAAAGATGAAATTCCTTTTAGCGGAAATTCCAGTAGCCTGTATTCTGGGAACTCCTTTCCTTGTTGCAGTATCACCTCATGGTTCCACTATGGTGACTCCTGATCAAGCTGGATATTTTATAACTTTGCCAGAAGGAAAGAAGGTTAAACTTCCATTTGTATCTACTCCTAGGCTCTCAGACTCAGTACAGCTGAATCTTTTGAAATCACAAAAGATCAAAGAACTTCAGGGTTTACAGTCTGAAATCAGAATCAGAGAACAATTGACAAAGCCAGCCATCCAAGAAAAAAATTTTGTTTTAAAAGAAGAATTTATAAACTCTGTCTGCTCTGAAAATCCTATTGCTTTCTGGAAACAGAAAAAGCATGAAGTTTTTCTTCCATATAAGGAAGAGTATCAGGGCAATCCTTGCAAAATCCGAGCTATACCTATGAATGTTGAATATCAAAAGCTCTGTGTAGAAGAAATTGAGAGTCTATTAAAGAAAGACCTAATTAGAAAATCTACCAGTCCTTGGAACTGTTATGGATTCTACGTGAATAAACATTCAGAACAAATCAGGGGAGTTCCTAGGTTGGTAGTAAACTATAAGCCTCTCAATAAAGTTTTAGCCCATGACACATATCCCATTCCAAACAAAAGCAATCTTGTTACTAGAATTGCAGGAGCCAAAGTTTTTTCTAAGTTTGATTTAAAGTCAGGTTTCTGGCAAGTTGCAATACATGAAAAGGATAAGTTTAAGACTGCTTTTAATGTCCCTGTTGGACACTATGAATGGAATGTGATGCCTTTCGGGTTAAAAAATGCACCTGCAAAGTTTCATACAGTCATGGATGATACTCTAAAACCATACTTTGATTGGATTATTGTATATATTGATGATATTTTGGTATTTTCTTCCTCTCTGGATCAGCATTTCAAACATCTAAAGATACTTCTGCAAGTTCTCAAACAGGCTGGACTTGTGTTGTCCAAGAAAAACATTGAACTCTTTCAGACACAAGTAAATTTTCTTGGTCATACTATTAATAATGGCCAAATTACTTTACAGACACATGCTGTTGAGTTTGTTGATAAATTTCCAGACAAAATCCTTGACAAAACTCAGTTACAAAGGTTTCTAGGAAGTTTAAACTACATAAGCCATTTCTACAAAAAATGTGCTCAAGATAGAAAACTTCTCAATGAAAGATTAAAGAAAGAACCTACACCTTGGACTGAGAAGCATACTCAGGCAGTAAGGAATATTAAATCCAAAGTTAGGAATTTGCCTATACTACATATTTCTGATGACAGTCTTCCAAAGATTGTAGAAACCAATGCCAGTAACATCGAATGGGGAGCTGTTCTAAAACAAGTAATGCAAAAAGGGGTAGAGGAAGTTATTCAGTTTTCTTCTGGATTATGGCATACAGCAGAGAAAAATTATACTGCTCTGGAAAAAGAGATCAAAGCTGCCTTGAATGCCATACACAAATTTGAAATTTATTTGATTTATAAAAAAATTCTTTTCAGGACAGATGCAGCAGCCATGAATAAAGTCCTTAATAAGGAATTAAAAAATTCAGGAGACCATAAATTTGCAAGATGGCAAGCTCTATTCAGTAATTTTGACTTCTCTATAGAACATATTAAGGGAAGTTCAAATTGTCTACCTGATTTCTTAAGTAGGGAACATTTGGAGCCAAAACACCAAAGTTTAATAATCTCTATCCAGCTAAGAGAAGATTCAGAATACATGGAAAACATTCTTGATTCTCTGAGATGGGAATATTATACAAATAATTGGGTTCCTAGATGGGGATTAAGGAGTTCTAAGGTGATAGCTCCTACCACACTCATCCCCTATTCAAGCCTAGTTCCTGAGGCACGCCAGAGACAAAATTCCAATATTTTGTTACCAATAATAAATCAGGATAACAAAAGAGCATTGCAAGCACAAAATGCCTTAACAGAACTATTTCATGATATAAATCTGATATGGGACATTAGAGACAATGAAGGGCATCATCAGTAGTACTTCTGTTTAGATAGGCCTAGACTTATCTCACAATGGCTAGAAAGGAATGCTGATATTATTTTTCCCGAAACAAGTTTTAACTATCATGATTACAGAAACCTATGGTGGCAATTTGTGCAAAATGAGGATATTATATCCCTGGTTAAATTTGGGTTTTTTAACTCTTCAACTGCTGGAAGGCCACCCATCTGGATAGCTGATTGGTGGAAATATTTTGGGCTAAACAAAGAAGAAACAGACCCACATATCATTAGCTCTTTTACACCTCTTTCCACTATTAAAGACTTGAATTACCAAGGACCAAATGATGGTGAAATACTTCGTATTTTCATCATGAATCATTATCAGTGGGGTATCAAATCCAATATTGTTCTTCAAAGAATAAATGGTACATTGTACATAGTCCGAAAAATTTATACAAAAGCATGGGATACTCTACAATATCCTGATAGATTTGCCAGCTTTATTGAAAATGACTAAATAAAAGAATTCATGTCTAGATGGCCGACAGTGGTGTCATCCGGGTTTCATGGATTACCGTAACAATCTCCACTTTGTACTTAAATAAATCTTGTCCTAAGATAGTGTTGTCTTATCAGTTAGTAGGAATCTTGGAAACCCGGAGCACTTCTCCGACTTTTGGTGCAGTTTGACCCACATTTCCAAGATGCTCTACTATTTATCATGTGATGTGTGTACTCTGGTCGGGGAATCTTGCACGACCACCCCGACAGATTTATTAATATACCCATTCACGGTGATTTTGTCAGGGAATCCTACGTGACAACCTCGACAAATCCTTTATAGTACTCTACTTTCGGTGTGATTTGAAATAAATAAAGATCTCGGTTAGAGATTCCTGCGTGAATACATCTGTCGAATCATAAAAGTAGATTTAATGGTCGACATGTAGGACCATCAGTCTAATCGTGTTTGATGCTTCATGATCACTCCTCCTTCTCGACTTGTTATAAAAGAAGGATGAGGGATTCATTTTGGATATAGCGAGTTAGTCTGAGTATTGAGTCAGTCAGTCTTCTAAGCTTCCCTTCTATCTGAAGCTTCGAGTCATTCTGTCTGTATAAGTCTGTGAGCGAAGATCATCCTGCTCAGAGTCTGTATTCAGTGCCTCAGGCACAATATTTTGTAATACCCGAAAGCTTTTATGCTCTGTTAATATAAAGACTTCCGCTTGTTTATCATCTCTGATGCTTGTCTATTGTTTCTGTTATATGCGCACATTGTGACTTCATCTATTGGCCTGTATTTGCATCCGTTGTTCCTTGGTATGGCTAAGTCTAAGTTGTTCTCCCTATTGGTAAGGTTGTTGGTAGTTCTGGCGTAAGGCGTCGGTGGATCAGTGGTAGTAAGTCCCGCTAGGCAAGGAGGCCGCTAAGGGCAGTGGTAGCTGTGAAAGTTCGTCGAAAACCAGCTATAGGCTTCAAATAGAACTGTTGTAAAAGGGCTCGATGGAATTCGAGTGGAGGATTTCAGGAAGATAAGCTAAGTAAAGTGGTTAACCCGTCGGTATTGGTTCTGACGGAAGTAGCAGAAACCAGAAGACCCGATGATGAAGGGAGATTGCGCATAAGACAAGCAGTCAATCAGCAAGCTTCATACTCTTAGAGAGGAGGCCCCTGCTTTACAATTGGTCTTTGACCGAAATCTTTATTTTATATCAAATCACACCAAAAGTGAAGTACTATAAAGGATTTGTCAGGGTTGTCACGTAGGATTCCCTGATCAAATCACCGAAAGTAGATATAATAGTAAATCTGACGGGATAATCGTGCAAGATTTCCCGACCAGAGTACACACATCACATGATGAACAGTAGAGCATCTTGGAAATGTGGGTCAAACCTCACCAAAATTCGGAGAAGTGCTCTGAGTTTCCAAGATTTCTACTGACTGATAAGACCACACTATTATAGAACATATTTATTTTTGTACAAAGTGGAGATTATTACGGTAATCCACGAAACCCGGATGACACCACTGTCGGCCATCTAGACATGAATTATTACAGAGTGGAATTTATGGGTAAACCCATGGAAAACCATTATTCAAAAGGGCGGTCTCTGAAATGATTGAAACTGTTAGGGTCCCAATGTTGGGTGTATATTTCACGGACTAGATCAGGATCTCGATTATAACTTTCTCTTTGATGCAATACAAACTTTGTTCTTATAATCCATGGATGTTTTTCTCTGATAAACATCGTTCTATATTCATCTTCAGAGAAAAGATTAGAAATAGTATCAAGGCTTCTTGTGTGGAAAAGAAACATTTTTCCTACTTCTGTCACCTCAGGATTTATCCCAACGGGATTTAAACCAAACTGCTGCCACCATTCTGTTAACCATTCAGGTTCCTCCCAGTTTCTGAAAGAATGAGCAAACTTGATCATGCAATAATAATATTTATTTCGATCAGTCCAAGGGAAAACATTGAACCACGTCGTTTTATACTGCAGATAACTAATACCAAATAATTTTTCTCTGGATCATGATTGGGCCAATATTGAAGAGTCCTCATTCTGTTTATTTGAAAGAAGTGGTAAACAGAAGATGATACCCAGCTTCTTGATGGATGATCATACCATTGCCTGTCAACGGATCTTAATCTCAATAGATCCCCTATTTCAATAAGTTTTTCCCTTGAGGAGATAGTAATAGGCTGATGTATTCTCCCAAGAATGTGTTGAGGTGGGAGTACATTTATGTGGGTATTCTGAGAGAACCCTGGCAATCCCAATTCAATCTTTTCTTAATGTCTCAATTGCCATGATGGTTTCCAATGGTCTTTGAAAATCTCCCAAGCAGTATTATCATCATAATATTCAGTGACTGGAGTATTTCTTTCATCATCAAAAGTTTCTATTATTACCATGCTCTTTTTAACATAGGCAATCTACATATGAGCATCAGAAATCAAAGGGAATTCTAATCTTTTTGGAGGAGTATTCCCTAATTTTGGCATAGTAATGAAATATCCAGGGTGACCATTGGGACATACACAAGAACCATGAGGCTCTACTGCTGACAAAAAAGGAGAGCCAAGAATGCAATCAATGGGCAAATCTGAAATTTGGAACTTAATTACCAAACCATATTCTTCTAAGAGTAAAGTACCTCTTGGGACTTCATACTAGAAATATGTGTTGTCATTTCCTAGTCCAGTAGCAGATCCAAAACTAGGAACCCAGTATTTTGCAGGAATCAAATCTTTGTGCAGCAAGTTTAAATTGGATCCAGTATCAATAAGTGCAGTTAGAGTAAAAATCTCTTGACAAATTTCTAACCGGATCATAATATAGTATTTCTGATATTTTATAGGCAGAACTTGCATACCTTTAATTCCTTGCATTTCTTCTGTAGATTGTTCCTGTAATATGGACTCAAAGGGAGCATCTTCTAGTGGAGGAGGAATTGATTCAAGCTTTTGCTTAATAATCTGGATTTCTTGCCTTGCCCATGAATAAATTGGATAACTTATTTCAATATTCCCTTCCAACTTTCTAATTTTTTCTTTTACCTCAGAAACTTCTTTTCTGAGAGAAGATAGTTCTCTTGCTAAATTTGTAACAGAGATATTCTGAAGTTTTGGTTCTCTGTTATACTTAATGTATGTTTTAGTATTCTTGTCAAATGAAGCATCTAAGAACAAAGGTTGTCTTTTGGGCATTTCGGGGCCTTTTCCTCTTTGTTTTGTTTTGACAGTTTTGATGAATGTATCAAGAAGAGAAGCTTTCATTTCTCCTTCAGGAAGTCCTTTGATCTGAGCAAGCATTTGAGCTTCCTGATCTCCTGTGTTTTTGAACATACAAACTTTTAACTTTTCTAATTTTATTGGTTCTGAATCTGAATCTGAACTTTCAGAAGTACTTTCACATGTGCAGTAATTTGGATTACTGCAATTGCAAAACTGATTTATCAAAATTTCTTCATCTGAGCTAGAAGTATTGCTAGATGAAGAGCAACATGCTTCTTGAAGAAGATGGACTTCTTCTTTTGGCCTATGTGGATTATAAGGGCAAGAATTTGTATCATGATTCTGTGCTCCAAATCTATTGCAATGAGCTTTTATGGCCAATTTCTTTCTTTCTTGGGCCTCTTTTGCTTTTTGAGCAGAGAACTTACCTTTAGTTCTTCTGGAGGCTTCATTATCAGGACAATCATGAGCATAATGTCCCTGTTTACCACATATCCAACAAATTATGTGTTGTTTTGCTTCATGATTGTGGCTTTTGAGCTTAATGTCTTTGGGCTCATAATAATGGCTCCTAGGCACAAACTTATATCTGCCTTTTGGTTTTATTTTGTCAAGCCTAGCCTTTTTCTTTCTCTTTTTAACGGGATCGGTCAGATACAGCCCATATTGTTCACAAATTGACTTTTGATCAGGGAGATAGGAATATTTTGACACAGAATGTTGGATTTTCATATTGGTACATAATCCTATCAATGATTTTGTTACCAGGGAATAGATTTCTCCCCAAGTATAAAGTTCGTAGGGAAGTTTAAAGACATCTTCCATTTTCAAATATTCAACAAACTTGCTTGGAAGGGCTGCAAAATAGACCTATTTCCATAACAGATTTTTACTGTCTTTAACTTCAAAAATCCTTTGCGTCCATTCTTTATGAAACGGTTCATATTCTGACATTTTTCTGCATTTCGTATTCATTAGAACAATTTCATGTTTATCAGAGATTTCATGTTCATTCCCACACCAAGGCTCAAGTATCAATGTAGTGAGAGCACCAATCATATTGTTAACAGCCTTGCCATCAGGATGATATACAACATCACCCTCTTCATCTTTTAATACTTCAGCTTCCATTTTAGTGATCATTAGTGGTGAAGACACAACTTCCCACCATTTGCTTACTGTGCTGGTAAAACACTGAATGATAGTTTTGCATGCTTCTATTTCACTTTTTCCCTTCATGCACATAATCTTGTAAGAAACATACATCCTATCAATCATCTGTCTGACTTGGGCAATAGACAGGTTGTCAATGTTCCATTCTTGGAACCAGTCATCAGCAAAGGTTTGTGACTCTGGAAGCTTTCCTTTTCTAATAAGGTCAGGGGCTGCAGGTCTGAAAGAGTGGGCTGGGATATTTTCATAAGAAGGACTTTTAATGGTGACCAGAGAATGAAAATCTTCTAAGTCTTTTTTGGATGACTCTGGTTCACTTTTTCAGGGGGAAAATGAAAAGGAAATCTTTTTACAGATTCTATCTCAGACAGTCTATATACAGGGGACAGAATGGAGATATGGGGATTTGGAAGGATAAAGGAGGTAGGAATGGGTTTATCAGGTTGATTTGTTTTTCTTTTTATTTCAGTTAAGGATTTTCCCATTGTTGAAAATGCATTTCCTAATCCTTCCATGATCTCTTCATGATTTCTGTTGGATTCTCTTGCTCTGTAAGAAATTTCAGATAGAGCAGAATCCATTTTGTCTTTCACATCAACGACCTTTTCTTGGATCTGTTCAACAGAATGAACAATAGTATTGGTGGAGACTTGAAGATCCATAATTCGTTCTTTCTTAGCATAGTCGTTGGTGACAAATATCTATGTGGCCATCCCTCTTAGTGCAGTATTAGTCCAATTTATTTGGTCAAACACTGATTGGACTCGTTTGTCTATTCCTGACAATTGGGTGGCTTCTTCTTCTTCTTCTAAAATAATCCCCTTAAAAGGTGGAAAAGTAGTATTTGAGTCAACGAGGGTTCCATCCAAACTTTTCCATTGGTGTCTAGGAGTTTCAGAACCTTCCATTTGTAAAGCAGGGGCCTCCTCTGTAAGAATATCAAGATTGTTGATTGACTGCTTGTCTTATACGCAATCCCCCTTCATCATCGGGTCTTCCGGTTTCTACTACTTCCGTCAGAACTAATACTGGCGGGTTTGGGATCATTATAGTGGTATCAAAGCTTCAATCCTCCAAACTTGTGGAGGGATCGATGCATGCAGAGGTACAGTGGAAACTTTATGGGTCGAAGGAAGAAACCCAACAGTGAAACAGAGGCCGAAATGGAAGGGTCAGGGGATGACCGTGAGCCTCAAGGCTTGGCCTTCTTAGCAGCCAAATTTGATAAGTTCTAGCAAACCATAAACTGCACAGAAAGCATGTTGGTCCAACACTTAGATGAGTACCAGGAAACCAGCAGAAGGGGACATGCTGAAATTTCTGAAACTTTGAAGAAGGTTGACGAGAACCTGCAGAAGATGAACTAGAACCAATCCCGGATAGGTGAACTTCTGATGCAAGTGACCCATCAAGGGAAGGACCCTGATATGTATGGGAAAAAGGAGGCTGGTGGATCCAGTGGAGTTCATGAGGAGATCAGATATAACAAGAACAAAGCCCCCAGATCCGAAGGAAGTCTGGGAGGAGGCATGTCCCATGGTCATATGGGTAGCAGGGTCAATCCTAGGCCATACATGCCCACGTTCACAGATGAACAGCTAGGCTGGCATTTGGGTAGCCGGGCTAACCCTAGGCCATACATGCCCACATTCACAGATGAACAAGGGAAGCAGGAACAAGTGGAGGACTTTGTTGAACAAATGACGAGGTGTACCAAGGAGTACTACAGTTTGGATATGAGGATCCAAAGACAGATGTCCCTAGATCAGTATTGCCAACTCAGATTCAGAACTCAACCTAGGCCGAACCACAGGGGCAGTTTTGAGTTTGAACAAAGAGCAGGGAAGATAGAGATTCCATACTTTGATGGTACGGCCAAGATGACAGCACAAGCTTGGGTGAAAAAGATGGATACCTACCTGTAGCTTAACCCCATGAGAGAGATGGATGCCATCAAGTTTTCCACTATGTACTTGGATGGCAAAGCTCACGACCGGTGGTATCATGGACTCACCACACTCGGCCACAATCAGATTGTCTCCTATACAGAATTCACTCAGAGGCTTATGGATAGATTTGATTAAGGATATCCTGAGCTACATTTCCAGGAGCTCACCCAACTTAAGCAAACAGGTACGACTGAGACATATATTGATGAATTTCAGAGGTTGGTAGTGATGGTGCAATATATGTCCCCGACCAGGCTCGTGATGCTTTTCACAGAGGGGTTGATGGAACCCTTGAAGGGTTGGGTAAAAGATTTAAAACCTACCAACCTACATGAGGCTATCTGGAAGACAAGGGATCTGGGACCAACTGCTAAGCCTAAATTCATACCTAGACCACCTCTTAACAACGGGGGAAGAGATCAAAGGCCTCCAATAAACTAGGGAGGACATGACCCTAAGGGTTTTGACAGGGGTCATGGCAAAATAGATGACAACACTAGGAGGGAACTGAGGAGGAAGCAACTCTGCTTCACATGTAAGGAACCATGGAACCCATCACACAAGTGCATGGGACGTGGCTAGGTACACTACATAGAGGTTACCTCAGACAATGAAGAGGAGGAAGATTATGGTCAAATACAGAATATCGAGGCCGAAACCCCAGAGATAGCATAAGAGGAGATTCCAGAACTAGACAGTGCGGCTAGGGAGAAGGCCACCTTGGCATCTATCAGCGGGGTGCCCAAATTCAACACCTTCAGGATGAGAGGGGTCTTGCAGGGGCATAGAGTATTCGTATTGATTGATGGAGGAGCCTCTCACAACTTCATTGATGCAACATTGTTGAAGAGGATACATATACCCACAGTCGAATTTGAAGGTTTCAAGGTAGAAGTAGCAGGTGGTAGTACTATGCCCTGTGACAGATACATCCCGGGTATGAAGCTCACTTTGGGAAGGCATGAGCTAGTCCAGGAAGTCTTTGTGATGGATCTTCCAAACACCAACATCATCCTAGGGGTGCAATGGCTCAACACTTTAGGGCCTATCACCACCAACTACAAGACCATGTAAATGTTCTTTGTAGAGGAAGGATGACAAAAGGTCGTGCTCAGAGGCATGACAGGTAACTCTGCCAGAGTGGTCACGGCCAAGAGGATGGAAGCCATCTTCAGGAGGGAGGAAATTGTGTACGCAGCAGAATGTAGGATCTCAGCACATGTGGATGAGAAGGGAAAGGTACACTACACCCCAGAGATCAAAAAGATCCTGGACAGGCACCATAAGGTGTTTGGGCCGATTCCTCCGGGTGTGCCACCAAACAGGGGGTTTGAGAACATCATTGAGCTTGAGGCAGGGGCTAAACCAGTTATCACCACACCCTATAGGCATCCAAAGAAGTATAAGGATGAGATAAATAAGGCCATCAAGGAGCTTCTACATGGGACACATCAGGCCGAGTTCGATCCCTTTTGCTTCTTCAGTAGTCTTAGTCAAGAAGAAGGATTGACGATGAGGATGTGCATTGACTTCCGAGATTTGAATAAAAAGACAATCAAAAATAGGTATCCTATACCCAGGATTGATGAGTTGCTTGATGAGCTGCATGGAGCTGTCTATTTCACGAAGATTGACCTTCGTTCCGGGTACCATCAAATCAAGATGAGGGAGGAGGACATCTCGAAAACATCTTTCAGGTGTCACTATTGCCATTATGAGTTTTTGATAATGCCCTTTGGGCTAACCAATGCCCCAACCACATTTCAGTCTTGCATGAACCATGTGTTCAACAAACAACCGAGGAAACACTTGTTAGTATTCTTTGATGACTTGCTCATTTACAGCTAGACGTGGGAGGAACACCTTCGACATGTGGACCAAATCCTGTCAATCATGGAAGAACAATCACTATACGCTAAGGAATCCAAGTGTGATTTTGGGATGACAGAGGTGCTCTACTTGGGACACATCATAGGAGCAAAAGGGGTACAGGTACATCCGAAAAAAATAACAGCCATCAGGGAATGGCCTGCTCCTAAGACACTCACAGAGTTAAGGGGATTCCTAGGCATATGCACATACTACAGAAAATTTGTCAAAGGGTTTTCTCAACTGTGTGCACCCTTGACTGATCTGACCAAAAAAGGGGCCTTCAAATGGAGTGAAGAGGCCCAAGCCACAATGGAGAGAATGGAAGAGGTATTGAGCACCTGCCTAGTTCTAGCTCTTCCAGACTTCGGCCTACCTTTCACCTTGGAGTGTGATGCCTCAGGGGAAGGTATAGGGGTCGTGTTGATGCAGAATAGGCACCCTCTTTCCTATGAAAGCCGGAAACTCAGGGGTCCTGAACTGGTTTACAACATTTATGACAAAGAAATGATGGCCATCATGCATGCACTAGCCAAATTCCGGCAATATTTGGTAGGTGCAAGGTTTGTGGTCAAATCAGACCATAACAGTCTTAAGTATCTATTGGAGCAAAAGGATTTGAATGAAAGACAACAAAAATGGGTAAGCAAAATACAGGCCTATGACTTTGACATTGAATTTGTCAAAGGAAAGAACAACGCAGTAGCCAATGCATTATCCAGGAGGCCATCCATTTTTTCCATGTTTGGTATGTCAGTTGACTGGAAGGATCACTTGATGGTGGAATATGAAAAAGGATCAGTTCGCTTGTCAACTATTGGACGAACAGATACAAGATGACAACTTTAAAGTCATGAAGGACCTCATTTATTACAAAGGCCAAATTTTCTTGGTTCCTGGATCATCTCTCAAAGCCAAGATATTACATGCATGTCATAACTCACCAGTGGCAGGACATCAGGGAATTGGTAAGACATACAGACAGGTGAGAGAAAGGTTCTCATGGAAGGGCCTCAAGGAAGACATGATTAAGCATGTCAAAGAATGCACTACATGCCAAGAGAACAAGGATGAGCGCACACACCCTGCAGGACTATTGCAACCCCTGCCCATTCCAGAGCACAAGTGGGAGAGTATACCCATGGATTTCATCACCGACTTGCCTAGAGCACAGGGGAAAGATTGCATTTTCGTAGTAGTGGACAGATTGACGAAGTTTGCACACTTCTTTTCCAAAGCCACAGACTTCAGCGCAGCACAGGTGGCCGAGTTATTTTTCAAAGAGGTGTTCAGATTACACCATTATCAATGACAGGGATAGACGGTTCATGAGTACGTTTTGGCAGGATTTGTTCAGATTAGTGGGTATGACATTGACTCCTAGTACTAGCTATCACCCTCAGACGAATGGTCAGACCGAAATAGTCAAAAAATGGGTGGAAGGCTTCCTTAGAAATTACGTAGCCAGACAACAGAAAGCATGGTTCAGATGGTTGCACTTGGGAGAATACTGCTACAACACCACCCATCATGTATCCATAGGTATGACACCATTCAGAGAATTATACAGCTATGATCCCCTTTCCTTTGTGGAGATTTCCTTTGGGGACAACAGGGCACCAATGGTGCAGGATTGGGTACAACAGAGCCAAGACATTCTTCGGGAGTTGAAGGATTATTTACAGAGGGCACAGAACCAGCAGAAGTTCCAGGCAAACAAACACAGGGTGGAGCACACTTTTGAGGTTGGTGACTTACTCTATTTAAGGCTCCAACCTTACCGGCAGGCTTCAATTAAAAGAAGCGGAGCAAAAAAACTACAACCATGTTTCTTTGGGCCTTACAGGATCAGCAGGAGGATAGGGGTCGTGGCTTATGAATTAGAACTTCCACCAGGCAGTCAAATACACAACATCTTCCATGTATCCTGCCTAAAGAAGGCCATCGGCCAACACATTCACCCCATTGAGATACTACCCCCCATGGACGAAGAAGGACAACTGGTGTTGATTCCGGAAGAGATACTGGAGGTTCGAGAAAAGAAGCTCTGAAAGAGGATCATTAAGGAGTATTTGATCAAATGGAAATACTTACCCATTGAGGATGCCACATGGGAGAATGAACAGATGGTACGAGAGACAGGTTTGGAATTGCTTGAGGACAAGTAATTTCAAGCAGGGGATACTGTAATGTCCCCCACCTCTTGGAGAAGATGTTTGGAAGACGTAGTGGTCTAGGTGTCCCCACTAGGCCATAGTCTCACACCGAGGGGAAAGGTCAACAATGTAAGGTTATATTCTTAGGTTGACTTGATAAACAGGTGAAAAAGGCATTAAAAGATAACTCAACAAAGAAATAGAAGAGCTGGAATTGGAGTTAGGGTTAACTCTAGGAGTTAAGTTAACTCGACATGAAATTAGAAGAAAAAGTATAAAGAGAAGGCTAGGGCGCACTTCTTGGGCATTCTGGATTTTGATATTTGCTTGTTATTTCCTTGAGCATACAGTTTGGGGGTTTTGTTGATACAAACACTTGTGAGCAACTCAGTGGTGAAAGATCCACTCACCTTGTTCCACAGGTTGGTATCGGGGATGAAAGACTCCTCCCATAACATTCTACAATCATCATCTATCCACCAACAGATTCAGGGAAGCAACAGGGTCGTACTGTTTGAGAGTTTCTAGCAAGGGCGCACCATCCTCTAGAGAAGAGTTTGATCCAGCTTATCAGAAGGAGTGCTGGGCATTCCATCACTTGGGATTTACTTGCAGGCACTCCACCATCACTTTGAGGGCTTCTTCGAAGAGTTATCATCACTAATTCTTCAGCTACAATTTGGGAGGACTTGGAGGCTAGGAGGACATCCCATTATTAAGTATTTCTCAGATCTAGGGAGATCTACTCAAGATCTGGATCTGAAACTTCTCCCATGGGGTTCCCATGGCCCGATCTATATCCTTGGAGAGTTTCACACCATTTGGAGGCTTCCTTCTTCAGGGACGAGTTGCCTAGGGTTCCAGGCATTCAGGAGGGCGCATCTCTCTTAGCAGATTCAGTGTTTGGAGGGGTTGGCATTGGCCGTTCGGCCTGAGACTTCAGGATGGAGATCTTATCACCCTGATCTATCATCTAGCCGAGTTTGGACTCGTTTAGAGTCTTCTTTAAGCAGGGCCGATTTATTGAGGGTTCCAGCCTTCTATTGGAGCATGGCATTCTTCAGCTGGAGGGATTGGCGGTCAGATCTGCTTGTATTGATCTTCATTTATTATTTAGCCTTTGGAGGCCTGTTTTGTATCAGTGGGAGCATTTTGTAGCAGCTCATATTTGTTATAGCCATCTGAGGATTATTCCAGATCGACTCTTTCTATTGTATCTGATTCATGCTTCTATAATAAAGGTCATATCTATGCTTGTGTTTTCTATATCTTGATTATATTATGATCTTGTGTGTGTTGGATGAATCTGGTATAAACATCATTTAAACAACTGGAAAACTTCAATAGACACCTGCACATCAAACAAATCAGTGGTAGTTAGTGATTCCAAGCAAAAAATTTGGTTTGGGATCATTACAAGTTAAGTTTCACGACTTTGGTCTAAACGCTCCTTCTAAATAGCTATGGTCTGTCATCTGCACTGAGATTGTACTGGACTCCATCACCCAATGAGAGCACCCACTGTTTTAGTAAAACTACTCAGTACTCTTCTTCTGCATAAATGACATTTAAGAGAGAAAGGAGTCTTGGAACAGTTGTCATTACATGGTAGTCTTCCAATATGGAGTTGTTGTATTGTTCAACATTGTTGGTATTGAAGAAGATGATATTTCTAGAGGTTTTGTATTGTTTTCTATTTCAAAATCAATTTGTGCAGTGCTGGAGTTTATTGCTCAGTTGCAGATATTGGAACAACTGGAACAATACATTTTTTTTAAGCAAAGATATGAACTAAAACTGTCAGAGTATCAACATAACAAGTCATCATCAGTTAAAGAATCCTACGAGTAGTTGGGTTCTACATCTAGCCTATACTCTGTTTTTCTTTCTTGGAAGAATGAAAAACATGGACATGAAGACCTGGGTAGAAATGCATCTAGTCACAAACATTTTGACTAGGAGAGCTTCAATGGAGGAAATATCTCTGGCAGTGGCTCAATAATGACAGGTTGTTGTAAATTTGAGGGGAGATCAATCAAATAAACAATGATTTTTTATTTTGAATACGAAAGGTTTTCCTTTTTTATTAAAACAGAGCTTTCACCAGCACAGAAGGCGCCATTATAACCAATTAGTTGTTGAAAAGCAGTGCTTTCATCGACTAATTAGCAAATCCTAAGGAGAAATAGCTGGTGAAACCACAGAGTAAGAATTTTTAAGGTTTGAGCTCGAACAGAGCGGTTTTGGGGTGATTTAAAGGATAAGAGGGCTTGAAAAAGATTAATCACCAAATTATAAAATATTCAGTTTCAAAGATTTGTGGAGATTTTGGAGGTGAATGCTTAATTGGTCAACTAAAGCTTTGTTCACAATTGTTGAAAGTTTTCCAACTACTGAAGAAATGTGTCCTTTCCTCCATGACACATCAGAGACATAGGAATGATGAAGACCAGATGTCGAAAACAAACTTTGAAGACAGTTCGATTCATAGGAACTAGTTTTTAGTTATCCTACTGTATTTAGTTTTGTTTTCTATTTTCTATATTTAGAAATCCAGATCCATTTTTCAGGGATCTGAGATCTATTGTAAAGACTATAAAGCCACAAACTGTTGATGAACCACGTGTTCGATTTTTGATACAGGAACTATACCTTTGTAACAGACTTTTCATATGATAATATAGATCACAAGTTTCTCTTTCTATTGATGTCAGATTTCCACCCTTCTTTTGTACTCTTATTCAAGTTGTTTTAACTGCAAAATGACTGTCATCTCATTAGTCAGTTCATAACTTGATTAATAGTCTCTTAGATTGTTTATTAAACCCATCATCGTGTATTTGGTTTATAAGCACTGTCTTCTTCACCCACTTAAAGCTATTATCTGATTATTGATCCTTGAGGGCATTGGTTTATTTGATTATTCATTTTGACTGTCTGGATACCATATTGTAGTTGAGTTAACCCATTGATCCACACATACAAAAACACAAAAACAAGTTTACTTTAAGTTACCAAGCATCTTTGACTTACAACCTCAAAGAGTTTCTTGGAGTGATAACACCATCAACACTAGTGGGAAAGATTCGTTCCGGAGAGAGACGAACGATTCTAGACCATCATATCTGGGAAAGCTACGTAAAGGATAACCGTAAGGTGTCTCAACACTTCAGAGTTCAGGAAGTTTGAAGGCTTAATGAAAGCGAAATCACGAAGTCCGAAGTCGCGAACGGATCTCAGTCATTGATCACGAGAAGAAAACGTAGCAATGGATTAAGGAATTCGGGAGTCGAGAGTTCGAAGGATTGCAGGCGAGAGACCTAGAGTTTCGCAAGGTCACGAAACCCGAACCATTTTGGAGCCAACAAATCCGAAAAGACACGTGACGGAATCCTGGAGACTCGGAGAAGCGTGTTTCAAGAAAACTCGAAGGAAGAGCTCGGGATATCCCTGAAGCCCCAATCACGAAGGAATAGACCCACGGTCATAGTCGTGGTCACTAGGAGGAAAAAAGGGACCCAAAGAGTCGCTTCGACTCAGTATTTTGAACGATCCAAGACCGGGAGGTCGAGAAGCCCTTTGGAGGGAAGGGGGTTTGCGCCATCGATTCTCCCAGAAAGTCATCCCGGATGACCCCATTGAAAATTCCTTTTATGTGAGGTGCAAGGAGCTCAACCCCCCACTTTAAAAATCCAGCTTGAAGCATGTCTATGTCCTCTACTTTATTTCTTGCTAGCTTCTTTATTCCTTGCTTGATATCATCCACTGTGAATAGTTCCACTGATGTTTTGACTATGGGATTCCAGTATTCTTCTCCTGTACTCGCTCATAAAGGAGCCTCGCATATTCTAACCATTGGACATATCTAATATTGTTTTCAGTTTTCTTTCTCCTTTGTTGTACTTCTCTCCAAAATCCTTTGGGGCCGTGTTTTCCAAAATCCTTTGGGGTTGTGTTTTCCAAGAGAGATTAATTCCTCCCTTCTTGCATTTACATACTCTTTTTTTTTTTTTAGTGTACTCATTTTTCATATTGCTTCTTGTTTTCTTTTCCCAACTTTCTCTCTTTTAGAGATCTATTAGCTGCCTTGCATTCTTCATCATACCATGGATTTGTGGGAAAGGTATTTGTAGCCCCCTTCTTGGAATGAAATTTTTTACATGCACTTATTGTCTGGACTAGTAGGAAAGTCTAGTTCAACCCTCTAGAAGTAAAACTTAAAACAATTAGACAAAACCTTTAAAATATATATATAATTTAGTAATTAATTGAATATTTTAATCACATTTATTTTTAGATTTCTAATGTTAATGGAGCATCTATTATAATTCAAATTTGATACTAAATTTACATGTTTTTTTTTAATTCCATTAATAATTTGATATTCCAAAATGATTATTTATAATTAAATTTATTTTTCAATACTTAAATATTATTTTTTACTATTATCAATAATATTAAATTAAATTCTATTTTTTTTAATCAAATTTGTTGCCTGTCGTTTCTTTATGGTGCTCCGCCTTTACATAAGCTATGTATGATTATAGTATGTATTAGCACAACCGCAACGTGGCTGGTGTTGTGGTTGGTGAACGCCGAAAGTTATCTACACGGATAACACTTTGGTGAATTGAAACGCAAGGACAACTGAAATGCACATAGAGCTGAGGAAATCCAAAAGTTAATCTTAAATGTGGTAATTCCAAAGGTTAATCAGTTAAACGTGGCAATCATATGGTGGTACAATAATTTCTTAATATGATTAGGTAAATGTTAAAAAGTAAACAGGTTAACTGATGCATTCAAAAATACAAGGAAGTTATGAAGAGTAAATCACATTCATTGATTTGGGAGGACGACTAAGAATATTCCAACATTTTCAATTGTTATCCATCAGATTAGAATTTTAGATTAAAAGATGATTAATTGTACCCATCTCCAATAGATATACGCTTGCGTTTGGATGGAATCATGCATGGCCTAGGTCTGGGCTGGGCTGGGTTGAGGGCTCTTCTCCGTGTAAACTGCAGCTTTGGCTCGTTGGCTCAGATTTGGTGGTCGTAGGTACGTTTTCTTTCTCCGTCACTTTATTCTCCTTACCTTAATGAAGTTGGTTGTGCCTTCTGGAATAACAGGATCTAGATATCCAGCTGGTCCTGCTTCTGGAATTGCTGCTACCGTAGACTATGCTTGTTCGTATATGAATCTGGATCACATTCTTAAAATTATAATAAACATTATTCATAATATTTATTAAATTTTACTTATTAAATTAAACTAATTTCAAATTTATAAATATTTAAATATTATTAATTCAATTTTTGTTTTTAAACGATTTTAATGATACTTACCAACTTAATTTGTTTCAATTTTATGCTTTTAATTCATGTTACACTAGCATTCAATAAGTTATTACATCAATAAAATTAGCTTCATAGTTTTTACAATTTGGTATATATAATAATACTGTTAATAAGTTCTTTGGACTTTTTATGAGGCTAATAGTTAGGTACATAGGGGTAAGTCGAAATGGGCAGATTTAATGGGTTTTTAATTATACATGGGGTAAGTCGAAATGGGCAGATTTAATGGATTTTTAATTATATATAGATATTTAATTTAATGGATAAGATTTCATATCTTCTTAATTTAATGGATAAGATTTCACATCTTCCTAAAAAAAAATGTTTTAAGGTTTTTAGGTTAGATATATTTTTATATAATAAATATAAATATATAATTATATTATTTATATATATTTATAATGTTTTAGAGTTTTTTGTGTTCTAAGGTTAAATATATTTTTATATAATAAATATAAATATATAATTATATTATTTATAATATATATAGGACAGCTGATTAGCGTCCATAGGTGATAATACTATAAAGAGCATTTTAAATTTGTTGTACATTTTATGTTTTTCATTCAGAGTAGATCTAAATTGCTCCTTATACCATTATATCTTGTCTGCGTTTATCAACCACAATTCTGTGGTTGTGGTTGTTTTAGTGTAAGATCATTCATGAATTTTAGTCTCAACTTAATTTACAGATAGCATTTTAAATTTGTTGTACATTTTATGTTTTTCATTCAGAGTAGATCTAAATTCTCCTTATACCATTATAGTTTGTCTGCGTTTATCAACCACAATTCTGTAGCTGTGGTTGTTTTAGTGTAATATCATTCATGAATTTTAATCTCAACTTAATTTACAGATTGATTAATTGTGGTTGTGGCTGTTTTAGTGTAAGATCATTCATGAATTTTAATCTCAACTTAATTTACAGATTGATTAATTGTGGTTGTCGCTGTTTTAGTGTAAGATCATTCATGAATTTTAGTCTCATCAACTGATTAAATAAATAGAATTTTAGTCGAATTTTAGTCTCATCAACTGATTAAGATCATTCATGAATTTTAGTCTCATCATTAATGATGAATTTTAGTCTCACTGATTAAATAAATAGAGTTAAAGTAATCTAACAAAACTAAATATGCACAACGATAAATATAATTTATTTAACTTTGAAACAACATCGTAAAGGAATTTCTACAATGAAAATATAGCACTGATCAGCGAAAGCGATACGGTCTTGGTATCATTAACGTGTTACACTCAGCGTAGTCTATATGCAAGATCTAATATATGGGCCATCTACTAACATAATTGAATAATCTCCCAATCCATTCTTATTTCTATTTGGTACTGATATTATTTAGACGAACGATGGAGGCCACGATCTAGGATTTTGAGACCTCTATGATAACCTGAAGGAAAGGGAAAGGCAATTTTGTGATGCTGTACCGTTGAAAACCCGCCTCCACAAACAACTTCTTAAATTCCTCCTCTGTTCTCTCTTTCCCATGGTCCATAGAAACCATCATTCCTATGTCAAACGTAACACGCCTCAAACATCCTTCCTCGGATGCATCTTCTTCTTCCACAATTGCATCCAAAACTATCACCTTTCCATTGGCTGGCGTAGCCTCATGGCATTTCTTCAATATTCTCACGCAATCCTCATCGTTCCAGTCATGCAAAACCCACTGCCATTCCATTCACAGCAATTAAAAAAAAGAGATATTACAATACATAAACGTCAGCAACAACTGAATCGATTAAAGGAAACGGAGAGGGAGTACCTTCATAAAGATTGCATCCGCAGGAGGTATATGCTCGAACATATTCCCGCCCACGTGCTCCACTCTTGCAACTCAAACTCCCAATACTAATAAGACCGACTTCGAGTGATCCTATAAACGGTTAATCCATGCCTATGATGAAAGAATTTAACGCAGGGGCACCAGCAATTACGTGCGGGAGATCAAGATTGATGCCGCGGATGTGAGGGTGTTGTTTGAAAATTTTTATTTTTTTAATCCATGTTAAAATTTGAAAAATTGTTTTTAATAGTCCTGCCAAAGCAGGGAATATAGCTATAGGTTAGGCCACTCAGACACAATGACTGAGTTTTTTTCTATAGAGGGAGTAAGTTGAAATATGCTCTTTAATTGTAATCCTTATGTTTATACCTGCAAGTACCAATGATATAATGACAATTAAAAATTAGAAATTTTATCAAGAATGAGAACTTGGTTTTGATTGAAGTATATGTACATTGCAATCGATGCACTCCCGTCCTCAACTCCTATTTTACATTTCAATAGCATCAAGCTTCCACGGAGCTTCGATCCCGTTTCTGAAGAGATGGGCACTGATTTTTTCACTCCTCAAAAAATCAATCAGTTTTATTTTTAAATTAAAAAAAAAAAGAAAAAGATACAATTTGCCCACCTGCAGCGAAAAGAAAAATCTTATATGACCACAAACAGAAGGTCAGTCACTTATATACATGTCTCAATGGTAAACACCATGTAAAAGGATCGTGCTTATATTCATTCTAACCACATTTCTACTTCTATGTGCTACTTGATTATGCACATTTCTATATCTATTAGATGAGATGGGGAGTGGTAGCATGGCCATTTGGGGAAGCACGGCCCACTTTAAGAGCATATATGCTTTAAAATAATCTTAGCTTGGTCCAAATTTCAACCCTCAATGGTTAAGTATCACCACACTATCTCTCGGATGGATTCAAAAACGTTTATTTGTGCAATTCGTCATTGAATAGAATTTCCATCCATCCCTTCATTGAGAAGAATTAACCATTGAGGGTGAGAATCCTAATGAATTACAAGGTAAACTATACATTGGTCCATAATTAGTCCTAATAAGCACAAAAGACTGCATGTTAAACTCAGTCGAAGGTTATTGGGCCCTTTGTTTTGGAGGACGTTTAATTTTGTGGAAGTATCACAGTTTTGCGGAAAAGCGTAGCAGAGTAGCGGAAGGCTAGAAGCGACGAAAAGTAGCTATGATGAGTGGAAAGCTAACTACATATGCACCAATAGTAGAAACAGTTCATGCACCAACTGGACTAGTAAGTGGAAAGATCTAGAATCCTCGAGTGCATGCAGAGCAGAAGCAGAATCAAGAAAAGATAATAATGGACTCAAGAAGTCAAGAAGCACCCGAGGAAAAGCCATAAAAATGGGAATATGTAATGGGAAAGGGTTTCCTAATTGTTGAGATGATGGATTGCTTAGTTGTTAAGTCATTGAGTTAATTCTGATATATTGTGCTAGTATCAAGAGCTTTTAGACTATTGTTGCTAGATTCCTTATTATTCTTCTTTTGTCATCAAGCTATCTCCATTACTGTTTTCGAGTATGTTGCGATAAGCTATTGTAATGAACTATGGGGAATTAAATGTGCTTGCGCAGAGATCTAAGAGTTCATAGTGGGTATCTGATTGTTGGTTTTGTTGTATAAATCATGAAGTGGAAGAGATACTTTATGTATGTTGGGTTGTGATATGATAATAACATGATGGATTATTCGGGCACCAAAATTTGCCATTATGTGTATGGATATTTGATCTCTATGATGCACAATCTTTCCTACTCTATGTAATCGGTAGTTGCAATATTGTTTACAAGATCCTATAATTTATGCACTTATATTTATGTCATGCAACATGGATTATTGAATGGACATACGAGCTTAGAATTCTAATGATATAATCTTTTTGCATCCAAGTATGAATATGTCTTGTATTGTGTTAGATCCAGTGTTGTGTCCTTGTTGACTCACTTTATCACACATAAGGCTCAGTTGTGCTTCGGGTGAGACCTCCTTCCCTTGCGGAAGGTTGAATATGCCAATGCTACTAGAATACAACAACATCTTTGTTGGTAACCTCTGAGAACTCTGGTCTCAAATTGTACACCAAAAAATGGTTTCGTTATCGGGACTTGAAGCTTTCCAGTGAGTTTTAGAGGATGTCACATCACATCTTTAAGTATGACATTAAAAATTGGTGGGAAATAAGGTGTGAGAAATTTACTCTGTAAGAAGTTGAGCTACGACACAAAAGTGTGAGGGTTGTGAAGAGCATTGTCTTTTACTTAGATCCAACAAGCGACCAATACAAGATCTTCTCGATTTGATTCCTGGAAGAGGTATTTTAGTGGCTCGACCAGTTACAAGAAGCACAAGAATTCAAAGATGGAGTCAAGAAAACCTATGATTGGACTATTGGGCGTTTAGCATCCCTTCACTAGATAAATCATCCAAATTCTATGGCTATGGATTTCAGGGTACATACCACCTTGGAAGGATATATCATTTAATTTGCCGATGAGAGTCACCAGTCTTTTTCAAAAGAAGAAGTCGTATTCAAAGAAGGAGCCCGGGGAAGATTGTTGCGGGAAATCCCACAGGATTAAAATTTTTCTTGTGGAAGAGGGGATGTTACATTTTCCAGTGGATATGGAAACATAAACCATTGCACTTGGGGGCGGTTAGTTTGAGGTAGGGTCATGAAATGATAAAGAAGATGTTTCCGGCGATGGGGGTGCGATGAGAGAAAAATGAAAGAAATGACTGGGATTTGAAGAGGGTTGTAGCTGCCGAAAAGAGGTGGTGGACACAGATGAGAAAGGTTATGAAGAGATCCGACCCATCGCGAAAGGAGATGGACTGTGATGGTAGTCGGTAGAAGGAAGGAGAAAGGTTGTGAGAGTTGCAGAGACGTAGAAGGTTGGCTAGCCGATGGTTGAAGGAAAGATTTGGCGAGAGTAGTGAATGAATGTGCAGTATAGCTGCGCGTTGGAGTTTTTGACAGGTCAAACATCGAATTGAAAGATACAGGTTTTCAAAAGAACACATAGAGAAAATAATCTTCACGCCAACTACTAGTTAAAGCTACAACAATTGAAGTTTATTGCTCTGAGTAAATAGAACGAAACACCAAGATCTTGCAGGTTCAAAGGGTTTCAATGCTTTTATAACAAGTTTTTGAAGATTGGTTATGGCGTTACATGGTTATAAGGCAGGAAGGCTTTTTCTTTTTCCAGATGATTTTTTACCGGAACTTTGTTGTTGTTCAAAATGAATCAGATCGCATTGGTGATTTCCAGGTTTTGAATATAGAAAGATTTGATTTCAGAAACAATATAGCTGCTTGTATATCTTGAAAGCTTCGACCTTCTTCATACATATAAAACATCACAGAAAGTTTTCTAACAGAGGTGTTTGCTAATTGCTAGTATGCTCACAATTGACAGCATCAGGAATAATACCACGTTATGTAATGTCCCCCACCTCTTGAAGAAGAGGTTTGGAAGACGTACTGGTCTAGGTGTCCCCACTAGGCCATAGTCTCACACTGAGGGGAAAGGTCAACAAGCTAAGGTTATATTCTTAAGTTGACATGATAAAAAGGTGAAAAAGGCATTAAAAGATAACTCAGCAGAGAAATAGAAGAGTTGGAATTGGAGTTAGGCTTAACTCTAGGAGTTAAGTTAACTCAACAAGAAATTAGAAGAAAAAGTATAAAGAGAAGGCTAGGGCACACTTCTTGGGCATTCTGGATTTTGGCATTTGCTTGTTATTGCCTTGAGCATACAGTTTGGGGGTTTTGTTGATACAAACCCTTGTGAGCAACTCAGTGGTGAGAGATCCACTCTCCTTGTTCCATAGCTTGGTCTCGGGGATGAAAGACTCCTCCCACACCATTCTACAATCATCATCTATCCACCAACAAATTCAAGGAAGGAACAGGGCCATACTATTTGAGAGTTTCCAGCAAGGGTGCACCATCCTCTAGAGAAGAGTTCGATCCAGCTAACCAGAAGGAGCGTTGGGCATTCCATCACTTGGGTTTTACTTGTAGGCACTCCACCATCACTTTGAGGGCTTCTTTGAAGAGTTATCATCACTAATTCTTCAACTGCAGTTTGGGACGACTTGGAGGCTAGGAGGACGTCCCATTATTCACTATTTCTCAGATCTAGGGAGATCTACTCAAGATATGGATCTGAAACTTCTCCCACAGGGTTCCCATAGCCTGATCTATATCCTTGGAGAGTTTCACACCATTTGGAGGCTTCCTTCTTCAAGGACAATTTGCCTAGGGTTCCAGGCATTCAGGAGGGCGCAACTCTCTTAGCAGATTCAATGTTTGGAGGGGTTGGCATTGGTCATTCGGCCTGAGAATTCAGGAGGGAGATATTATCACACTGATCTATCATCTGGCTGAGTTTGGACTCATTTAGAGTCTTCTTTAAGCAGGGCCGATTTATTGAGCGTTTCATCCTTCTATTGGAGCGTGGCATTCTTCAGCTGGAGGGATTGGCATCCAGATCTGCTTGTATTGATCTTCATTTCTTATTCAACCTTTGGAGGCTTGTTTTGTATCAGTGGGATCATTTTGTAGTAGCTCATATTTGTTATAGCCATCTAAGGATTATTCCAGATCGACTCTTTCTATTGTATCTGATTCATGCTTCTATAATAAAGGTCAGATCTATGCTTGTGTTTTCTATATCTTGATTATATTATGATCTTGTGTGTGTTGGATGAATCTGGTATAAACATCATTTAAACAACTGGAAAACGTCAATAGAAACCTACACATCAAACAAATTAGTGGTAGTTAGTGATTCCAAGCGAAAATTTTGGTTTGGGATCATTACAGTGGTATCAAAGCTTCGATCCTCCAAATCTGTGGAGGGATCGATGCATGCAGAGGTACAGTGGAATCTTTATGGGTCGAAGGAAAAAACCCAACAGTGAAACAGAGGCCGAAATGGAAGGGTCAGGGGATGACTGTGAGCCTCAAGGCTTGGCCTTCTTAGCAGCCAAATTTGATAAGTTCTAGCAAACCATAAACTACACAGAAAGCATGTTGGTCCAACACTTAGATGAGTACCAGGAAACCAGCAGAAGGGGACAGGCCGAAATTTCTGAAAATTAGAAGAAGGTTGACGAGAACCTGCAGAAGATGAACCAGAACCAATCCCGGATAGGTGAACTTCTGATGCAAGTGACCCATCAAGGGAAGGACCCTGATACGTATGGGAAAAAGGAGGTTGGTGGATCCGGTGGAGTTCATGAGGAGATCAGATATAACCCGAACAAAGCCCCCAGATCCGAAGGAAGTTTGGGAGGAGGCACGTCCCATGGTCAGATGGGTAGCAGGGTCAATTGTAGGCCATACATGCCCACGTTCATAGATGAACAGCTATGCTGGCATTTGGGTAGCCGGGCTAACCCTAGGCCATACATGCCCACATTCACAGATGAGAAAGGGAAGCAGGATCAAGTGGAGGACTTTGTTGAACAAATGAGGAGGTGTACCAAGGAGTACTACAGTTTGTATATGAAGATCCAAAGACAGATGTCCCTAGATCATTATTTCCAACTCAGACACAAAAATCAACCTAGGCCGAACCACAGGGGCAGTTTTGAGTTTGAATGAAAAGAAGGGAAGATAGAGATTCCATACTTTGATGGTACGTCCAAGATGACAGCACAAGCTTGGGTGCAAAAGATGGATACCTACCTGCAGCTTAACCCCATGAGAGAGATGGAGGCCATCAAGTTTTCCACTATGTACTTGGATGGCAAGGCTCACGACTGGTGGTATCATGGACTCACCACACTCGGCCACAATCAGATTGTGTCCTATACAGAATTCACTTAGAGGCTTATGGATAGATTTGATTATGGAGATCCTGAGCTACATTTCCGGGAGCTCACCCAACTCAAGAAAACAGGTACGGCTGAGACATATATTGATGAATTTCAGAGGTTGGCAGTGATGGTGCAAGATATGTCCCTGACCAAGCTCATGATGCTTTTCACAGAGGGGTTGATGGAACCCTTGAAGGGTTGGGTAAAAGATTTCAAAACTACCAACCTATAGGAGGCTATCTGGAAGACAAGGGATCTGGGACCAATTGCTAAGCCTAAATTCATACCCAGACCACCTCTTAACAATGGGGGAAGAGATCAAAGGCCTCCAATAAACTAGGGAGGACATGATCCTAAGGGTTTTGACAGGGGTTGTGGCAGAATAGATGACAACACTAGGAGGGAACTGAGGAGGAAGCAACTCTGCTTCACATGCAAGGAACCATGGAACCCATCACACAAGTGCATGGGACGTGGCCAGGTACACTACATAGAGGTTACCTCGGACAATGAAGAGGAAGATGATTATGGTCAAATACAAAATATCGAGGACGAAACCCCAGAGATAGCAGAAGAGGAGATTCCAGAACTAGACAGTGCGGCTAGGGAGAAGGCCACCTTGTCATCTATCAGCGGGGTGCCCAAATTCAACACCTTCAGGATGAGAGGGGTCTTGCAGGGGCAGAGAGTATCCGTATTGATTGATGGAGGAGCCTCTCACAACTTCATTGATGCAACATTGTTGAAGAGGATACATATACCCACAGTCGAATTTGAAGGTTTCAAGGTAGAAGTAGCAGGTGGTAGTACTATGCCCTGTGATAGATACATCCCAGGTATGAAGCTCACTTTGGGAAGGCATGAACTAGTCCAGGACATCTATGTGATGGATCTTCCAAACACCAACATCATCCTAGGGGTGCAATGGCTCAGCACTTTAGGGCCTATCACCACTAACTACAAGACCATGGAAATGTCCTTTGTAGAGGAAGGAGGACAAAAGGTCGTGCTCAGAGGCATGACAAGTAACTCTGCCTGAGTCGTCACGGCCAAGAGGATGGAATCCATCTTCAGGAGGGAGGAAATTGTGTACGCAGCAGAATGCAGGATCTCAGCACATGTGGATGAGAAGGGAAAGGTACACTACACCCCAGAGATCAAAAAGATCCTGGACAGGCACCATAAGGTGTTTGGGCCGATTCCTCCGGGTGTGCCACCAAACAGGGGGTTTGAGCACATCATTGAGCTCAAGGTAGGGGCTAAACTAGTTTTCACCACACCCTATAGGCATCCAAAGAAGTATAAGGACGAGATAGAGAAGGCCATCAAGGAGCTTCTACATGGGACACATCAGGCCGAGTTCGAGCCCTTTTGCTTCTTCAGTAGTCTTGGTCAAGAAGAAGGATGGGACGATGAGGATGTGCATTGACTTCCAAGCTTTGAATAAAAAGACAATCAAAAACAGGTATCCTATACCCAGGATTGATGAGTTGCTTGATGAGCTGCATGGAGTTGTCTATTTCACGAAGATTGACCTTCGTTCGAGCTACCATCAAATCAAGATGAGGGAGGAGGACATCTCGAAAACATCTTTCAGGTGTCACTACGACCATTATGAGTTTTTGGTAATGCCCTTTGGGATAACCAATGCCCCAGCCACATTTCAGTCTTTCATGAAACATGTGTTCAACAAACAACCAAGGAAACACTTGTTAGTATTCTTTGATGGCTTGCTCATTTACAGCAAGACGTGGGAGGAACACCTTCGACATGTGGACCGAATCCTATCAATCATGGAAGAACAGTCACTATACGCTAAGGAATCCAAGTGTGATTTTGGGATGACAGACGTGCTCTACTTGGGACACATCATAGGAGCAAAAGGGGTACAGGTACATCCGGAAAAAATAACAGCCATCGGGGAATGGCCTACTCCTAAAACACTCACGAAGTTAAGGGGATTCCTAGGCATATGCACATACTACAGAAAAATTGTCAAAGGGTTTTCTCAACTGTGTGCACCCTTGACTGATCTGACCAAAAAAGGGGCCTTCAAATGGAGTGAAGAGGCCCAAGCCACAATGGAGAGAATGGAAGAGGTATTGAGCACCTGCCTAGTTCTAGCTCTTCCAGACTTCGGCCTACCTTTCACCTTGGAGTGTGATGCCTCAGGGGAAGGTATAGGGGCCGTGTTGATGGAGAATAGGCACCCTCTTGCCTATGAAAGCCGAAAACTCAGGGGTCCTGAACTGGTTTGCAGCATTTATGACAAAGAAATGTTGGCCATCATGCATGCACTAGCCAAATTCCGGCAATATTTGGTAGGTGCAAGGTTTGTGGTCAAATCAGACCATAACAGTCTTAATTATCTATTGGAGCAAAAGGATTTGAATGAAAGACAACAAAAATGGGTAAGCAAAATACAGGCCTACGACTTTGACATTGAATTCGTCAAAGGAAAGAACAACGCAGTAGCCAATGCATTATCCAGGAGGCCATCCATTTTTGCCATGTTCGGTATGTCAGTTGACTGGAAGGATCACTTGATGGTGGAATATGAAAAAGGATCAGTTCGCTTGTCAACTATTGGACGAACAGATACAGGATGACAACTTTAGAGTCATGAAGGACCTCATTTATTACAAAGGCCAAATTTTCTTGGTTCCTGGATCAACTCTCAAAGCCAAGATATTACATGCATGTCATAACTTACCAGTGGCAGGACATCAGGGAATTGGTAAGACGTATAGACAGGTGAGAGAAAGGTTCTCATGGAAGGGCCTCAAGGAAGACGTGATTAAGCATGTCAAAGAATGCACTACATGCCAAGAGAACAAGGATGAGCACACACACCCTGCAGGACTATTGCAACCCCTGCCCATTCCAGAGCACAAGTGGGAGAGTATACCCATGGATTTCATCACCGACTTGCCTAGAGCACAGGGGAAAGATTGTGTTTTCGTAGTAGTGGACAGATTGACGAAGTTTGCACACTTCTTTTCCATAGCCACAGACTTTAGTGCAACACAGGTGGCCGAGTTGTTTTTCAAAGAGGTGTTCAGATTACACCATTATCAATGACAGGGATAGCAGGTTCATGAGTATGTTTTGGCAGGAGTTGTTCAGATTAGTGGGTATGACATTGACTCCTAGTACCATCTATCACCCTCAGACGAACGGTCAGACCAAAATAGTCAACAAATGGGTGGAAGGCTTCCTTAGAAATTACGTAGCCGGACAACAGAAAGCATGGTTCAGATGGTTGCACTTGGGAGAATACTGCTATAACACCACCCATCATGTATCCATAGGTATGACACCATTTATAGCTTTATACATCTATGATCCCCTTTCCTTTGTGGAGATTGCCTTTGGGGACAACAGGGCACCAATGGTGCAGGATTGGGTACAACAGAGCCAAGACATTCTCCGGGAGTTGAAGGCTCATTTACAGAGGGCACAGAACTAGCAGAAGGTCCAGGCAAACAAACACAGGGTGGAGCGCACTTTTGAGGTTGGTGACTTAGTATATTTAAGGCTCCAACCTTACCGACAGGCTTCAATTAAAAGAAGCGAAGCAAAAAAACTAAAGCCACATTTCTTTGGGCCTTACAGGATCAACAGAAGGATAGGGGTCGTGGCTTATGAATTAGAGCTTCCACCAGGAAGTCAAATACACAACATCTTCCATGTATCCTGCCTAAAGAAGGCCATCGGCCAACACATTCACCCCATTGAGATACTACCCCCCATGGACGAAGAAGGACAACTGGTGTTGATTCCGGAAGAGATACTGGAGGTTCGAGAATAGAAGCTCCGAAAGAGGAGCATTAAGGAGTATTTGATCAAATGGAAAGACTTACCCATTAAGGATGCCACATGGGAGAATGAACAGATGGTATGAGAGACAGGTTTGGAATTGCTTGAGGACAAGCAATTTCAAGCAGGGGAGACTGTAATGTCCCCCACCTCTTGAAGAATAGGTTTGGAAGACGTAGTGGTCTAGGTGTCCCCACTAGGCCATAGTCTCACACCGAGGGCAAAGGTCAACAAGCTAAGGTTATATTCTTAGGTTGACTTGATAAAAAGGTGAAAAAGGCATTAAAAGATAACTCAACAGAGAAATAGAAGAGTTGGAATTGGAGTTAGGGTTAACTCTAGGAGTTAAGTTAACTCAACAGGAAATTAGAAGAAAAAGTATAAAGAGAAGGCGAGGGCGCACTTCTTGGGCATTCTGGATTTTGGTATTTTCTTGTTATTGCCTTGAGCATACAGTTTGGGGGTTTTGTTGATACAAACCCTTGTGAGCAACTTAGTGGTGAAAGATCCACTCTCCTTGTCTGAAACTTCTCCCACAAGGTTCCCATGGCCCGATCTATATCCTTGGAGAGTTTCACACCATTTGGAGGCTTCCTTCTTCAGGGACGAGGTTCCTAGGGTTCCAGGAATTCAGGAGGGCGCAACTCTCTTAGCAGATTCAATGTTTGGAGGGGTTGGTATTGGTCGTTCGGCCTGAGACTTCAGGATGGAGATCTTATCACCTTGATCTATCATCTAGCCGAGTTTGGACTCATTTAGAGTCTTCTTTAAGCAGGGCCAATTTATTGAGGGTTTCAGCCTTCTATTGGTGCGTGGCATTCTTCAGCTGGAGGGATTGGTGTTCAGATCTGCTTGTATTGATCTTCATTTCTTATTTAGCCTTTGGAGGCTTGTTTTGTATCAGTGGGAGCATTTTCTAGCAGCTCATATTTGTTATAGCCATCTAAGGATTATTCAAGATCGACTCTTTCTATTGTATCTGATTCATGCTTCTATAATAAAGGTCAGATCTATGTTTGTGTTTTCTATATCTTGATTATATTATGATCTTGTGTGTGTTGGATGAATCTGGTATAAACATCATTTAAACAACTGGAAAACTTCAATAGACACCTGCACATCAAACAAATCAGTGGTAGTTAGTGATTCCAAGCGAAAAAATTGGCTTGGGATCATTACAAGTTAAGTGTCACGATTTTGGTCTAAACGCTCCTTCTAAATAGCTATGGTTTGTCATCTGCACTGAGATTGTACTGGACTCCATCACCCAATGAGAGCACCCATTGTTTTAGTAAAACTACTCAATACTCTTCTTCTGCATAAATGACATTTAAGAGAGAAAGGAGTCTTGGAATAGTTGTCATTACATGGTAGTCTTCCAATATGGAGCTGTTGTAGTCTTCCAAAATGATTATTTATAATTAAATTTATTTTTCAATATTTAAATATTATTTTTTTCTATTATCAATAATATTAAATTAAATTCTATTTTTTTTAATCGGATTTGTTGCCTATCCTTTCTTTATGGTGCTCCGCCTTCACGTAAGCTATGTATGATTCACCAACTAGGGATGATTATAGTATGTATTAGCACAGCCTCAAAGTGGTTGGTGTTGTGGCTGGTGAACCGCAAAATTTATCTGGACGGATAACACTTTGGTGAATTGAAACGCAAGGACGGATAACACTCTGGTGAATTGAAACGAAAGGACAGCTGAAACGCACATAGAGCTGAGGAAATCCAAAAGTTAATCTTAAATGTGGTAATTCCAAAGGTTAATCAGTTAAACGTGGCAATCATATGGTGGTACAGTAATTTCTTAATATGATTAGGTAAATGTTAAAAAGTAAACAGGTTCACTGAAGCATTAAAAAATACAAGGAAGTTATGAAGAGTAAATCACATTCATTGATTTGGGACGACGACATTTTCAATTGTTAGCCATCAGATTAGAATTTTAGATTAAAAGATGATTAATTGTGCCCATCTCCAATAAGTATACACCGTAACGAGATCCTGTGTGTGCGTTTGGATGGAATCATGGATGGCCTAGGTCTGGGCTGGGATGAGGGCTCTTCTCCGTGTAAACTGCAGCTTTGGCTCGGATTTGGTACGTTTTCTTTCTCCGTCACTTTATTCTCCTTACCTTAATGAAGTTGGTTGTGCCTTCTGGAATAAACAGGATCTAGATATCCAACTGGTCCTGCTTCTGGAATCGCTGCTACCGTAGACTATGCTTTCTGGTACTTATAGCTTCGTATATGAATCTGGATCACATTCTTAAAATTATAATAAACATTATTCATAATATTTATTAAATTTTACTTATTAAATTAAACTAATTTCAAATTTATAAATATTTAAATATTATTAATTCAATTTTTGTTTTTAAACGATTTTAATGATACTTACCAACTTAATTTGTTTCAATTTTATGTTTTTAATTCATCTTACACTAGCATTCAATAAGTTATTACATCAATAAAATTAGCTTCATAGTTTTTACAATTTGGTATATATAATAATAATGTTAATAAGTTCTTTGGACCTTTTATTAGGCTAATAGTTAGGCCCATAGGGGTAAGTAGAAATGGGCAGATTTAATGGGTTTTTAATTATACATGAGGTAAGTCGAAATGGACAGATTTAATGGATTTTTAATTATATATAGATATTTAATTTAATGGATAAGATTTCATATCTTCCTAATTTAATGGATAAGATTTCACATCTTCCTAAAAAAATGTTTTAATGTTTTAAGGTTAGATATATTTTTATATAATAAATATAAATATATAATAATATTATTTATATATATATTTATAATGTTTTAGGGTTTTAAGGTTAAATATATTTTTATATAATAAATATAAATATATAATTATATTATTTATAATATATATATATATATAGGACAACTGATTAGCGTCCATAGGTGATGATACTATAAAGAGCATTTTAAATTTGTTGTACATTTTATGTTTTTCATTCAGAGTAGATCTAAATTGCTCCTTATACCATTATAGCTTGTCTGCCTTTATCAACCACAATTATGTGGCTGTGGTTGTTTTAGTGTAAGATCATTCATGAATTTTAATCTCAACTTAATTTACAGATTGATTAATTGTGGCTGTGGCTGTTTTAGTGAATTTTAATCTCATCAACTTAATTTACAGATTGATTAAATAAAAAGAATTAAAATCATTCATGAATTTTAGTCTCACTGATTAAATAAATAGAATTAAAGTAATCTAACAAAACTAAATATGCACAACGATAAATATAATTTATTTAACTTTGAAACAGCATGGTAAAGGAATTTCTACAATGAAAATATAGCACTGATTAGCCAAAGCAATACGGTCTTGGTATCATTAACATGTTACACTCAGCGTAGTCTACATGCAAGATCTAATATATGGGCCATCTACTAACATAATTGAATAATCTCCCAATCCATTCTTATTTCTATTTGGTACTGATATTATTTAGACGAACGATGGAGGCCACGATCTAGGATTTGGAGACCTCTATGATAACCTGAAGGAAAGGGAAAGACAATTTTGTGATGTTGTACCGTTGAAAACCCGCCTCCACAAACAGCTTCTTAAATTCCTCCTCTGTTCTCTCTTTCCCACCGTCGGTAGAAACCATCATTGCTATGTCAAACGTCAACTTCATACGCCTCAAACATCCTTCCTCGGCTGCATCTTCTTCTTCCACAATTGCATCCAAAACTATCACCTTTCCATTGGCGTAGCCTCATGGCATTTCTTCAATATTCTCACGCAATCCTCATCGTTCCAGTCATGCAAAACCCACTGCCATTCCGTTCACAGCAATTAAAAAAAAGAGATATTACAATACATAAACGTCAGCAGCAACTGAATCGATTAAAGGAAACGGAGAGGGAGTACCTCGAACATATTCCCGCCCACGTGCTCCACTCCTGCAACTCAAACTCCCAATACTAATAAGACCGACTTCGAGTGATCCTCTAAACGGTTAATCCATGCCTATGACGAAAGAATTTAACAGGCGGGAYATGYAGAGGTTACCTGGTAAAGTAGGGGCACCGGGGCCGAAAACTCTGTTGAAGGCATTGCAACCTTCAATCACAGATTCGTGCAAATGCTCCCATCCAGCGAAYGACTCATTGCTGGCCATTGCAAGTAACAGAGGTGCGTAAGATTCATCGTTTTCTTTCTGCAYCAGCAGTTTGGACAGGCTGGTGAGACCATATTTGTATTGCTTAAAGTCTCCGCCAGCGTCCCTACTCTCGATGAAGGTATGATATGACGCMAGACATCTGAGGAGGCGAAACAGGTATTGCAAGTGAGGGGGCTTCTTGGTGGAAGYTGCAATATAGGAAGCGATCTCCTCTACAGAGAGAGAGCGGTCTCCACCGTGCGTGGCGATAATGTCTGGAATGTTGAGGAGAACGGCAGCCTTCAAGGCCATGGGCTTACACAGAGAAAAGATCAAATCGCGGAGTTGGAATTGAGGTGAGTCTGACGAAGTATTCACTATGGATTATGGGAGCGGAAGCAGGAGGAGGAAGAACTGAAGAAGAAAAAGCAGCGTCAGCCATGGCGGTCAAGCACTGAGCGGGCCGAGCACTGACTCTCTTATTTTAAGCCAAAAAGAAAGGTGGGAAGAAAGACTACCCAGGGCTTCTTTATAGCATTTACGACGCAACGTGAAAGATCTGTCTTGAAAATTAAGGAAGATTGACCAAAAGTCGCCGCCTTTAAGACGGAACATTAAAATTCTGCGTTGAAAATTAAGGAAGATCGAACCGAAAGTCTGAAATATTGTTTGAGAATAGGGTAAAGCCAGCTAGAATTATACTAGCACAGCCACATAATTGTGGTTGATCAACTCCGAAAGGTTGATAAGATGAAAAGAATCCTTAAAAGAATATATTAAATTTTATTATTGATTAACAAATAAACGGTTGAGCTTCATTTATCTGGTGTTGATATTTTAATTTTTGTTAATCACTTAGGTGGCAATCAGTTAGCTATCAAAGTAATTTTTAAATATGATTAGGTAAATGTAAAAAAGTAAACACATGAACGGATGTATTTATAATAGCTAGGAAGTTAATGATTGAAATCACAACCATTTATTTTGTGTGACTACTAAGAATATTCCAGCCATATTTAATCATGTCCATAGAAAACTTATTAAACACTAAACCCCTATTAAATCTGCCCATTGTCAATAGGTGTACGGATTTCGTCGTAAAAACCTGTAATTTAATGCAATTTTAATTTTAATCCAAGATTAAAATAAATTTAAAAATCTCCTAAGTTTAAATAATTTTTTGATATTATTTTAAAATAATAATAATAATTACACAAGGATTTATGAAGATGGAGATGTACATCCTCTACCTCTTTTGGATTTGAACCTATGATTTAGTAGGAGAGAATACATGTTATTAACCATTAGGTCCATTCAGACTCTTTCTCTCTCTATTTACTTGAATGATTATAAGAAAAATTGTTTTGGCATGAAGAGTCTAAGGTCCTTAACATAGAAGGGTCTGTCTTGTGGTCAGCAAGGAACAAAAAGTACTACCTTAGAGGAATATGAGACATAACTTGTTATATTATAAAGAGTGTTTCTCCTTATATTCAACTTCATAAGATCGACCCTCTCAATCATTTGGACAGAAATTGCAAACATCAATGCTAGGAAGATGTATATAACAATTTGCTATTTTGCACCTATCAATTCTACTTTTTATAAGAAAAACAATCTAGAAAGCAATTGTCCCTATAATAATTTAGAACAAGATATTTATAGTTTGAAAAATGAAGGTAATATATTTCTGCTACGAGACTTTAATGCTAAAATTGCAACTAACCAAGTTACTCTTTTAAGAAATGATTCCAACCATAATCCTTTATGGCTAGATGAAGACCTTGTTCTAGCTAATAGATACAAAAGAAGCTCTGAAGACCTAATTGAGGATTTGTTTGGTATTGAGTTGGTCAAGCTTCGCAACTCTCAAGACCTAATAATTTGCAATGGAGTAATGAAGTGGCCAAACTCCAACCAGATGACTTGTATTCATGGGTTGGGTAGTAGTGTCGTAGATTATATGATAACAAATATCCTTGTTTCCAACCAAATAGTAACTTTTGACCATTTAAATGACCATGAACCTGACTCTGATCATAGACCATTAACCCTAACTCTATTTTTTCCACGCACATGAGCGCCATTGAAGATAATTCTAATAATTAAAGGAAACCACTCGTTGACAAAAGTAAAGTCGGCCTTTTCTTAAAGGATTTAACTTGTGAATTACATCTCCTAACTTATAAGGACAACATTGAAGACCTTTATCATACTTTTACAACTAGCCTTTCCACTTCCATTAACAAGTTCTCTTTCGAGGTGTCTTGTAAAAATAATAATAGAACGATCAACCCTTGGTATGATAAAGAATGTAAAAATGCTAGGAAAACCATTAGGTATGCTTCTAATGAGTCCTTAAAACACGATAAGATCAATAGGTACAAATCCCTAATTAAAAGGAAAAAAAATGTACTATATCAATAAAAGGAAAGAGCATCTTTCACAACTATCTAAGCTTGATCCTAAGAAGTTCTAGAGGTAAATTCTAATCTGCAATACTAAAGAAAATGATATGATTCCCTTAAGGGACTATAATTCCTACATTAAAAGTCTTTACGAGTTCCCTGATGCCATGGACACCATTCCTAATGTCCCTACATAGGATGGAGTTTTTTCTTTGGATGACATAGAGTTCAGGGTTAAGCAACATGCAAATGGGAAAGTTAAGGACATTGAAGGATACCAAGCTGAAATTTTTAAAATCGGAGGGCATATCCTCATCTCTCACATACACAAGCTCTTCAATTTAGCAGCTAAGCAGGGCTTCCCTAAACCCTGGACGCAAAGCCTCATTGCTCTTATTTTTAAAATTGTGGATAGAAACATTCCCTCTAATTATAGGACCATTATGATTAGCTTGATTTTAGCCAAGTTTTATTGAATTATTTTGGAAAAGAAGATTAACCTTTGGCTAGAAAGTAATGGTAAAAGAACTAAAGGCCAGACCAGATTTAGGAGATATCATTCAACTGTGGACCATCTTGTTACTTTTAGGATCATTGCAGAAGAGTTTCACAATACTAAAAACAATATATTTTTTTTGTTTTGTTGACTTTAGAAAAGCTTTTGACACGATTCCTAGGAAAAACCTTTGGAATGGGTTGGAAGAAATAAAAGTGCCTTTTGAGTTGAGGGTTGTTGCAATAAGGATGTATGAGAACATTCTTGTCAAATGTAAATGTTATCGCACAGTTTGTAGGAAGGGTTTAAGTAGCTTGAAGGCAAGGCTCAAACTGGCGTAACAGGAGCTTCCCCACCCATTGTCACCTCGATGGGGAGCTCTTTCTATTCAGGGTGGCTAATCCCAAGGGAGACGTCCCTAGTAATCTGGGGTTCTGAAAGGTCTTAAGGTCTAAAGGATCAAGATGAGGCTTTCCTTTCACAGATTACTGCCAAAGAGATAGTCAAAGAAGGTATTCCACTGATAAGGGCACCTGTTTGCGAGACAAGGCAAATAAAACTAAAACGTGTTGCAGTGGTTAGTACTTCATAAATAGATGACTATCTTTAATGTATATGAGCAATAATAATATGTAATTATTGACGAAGTCAATGATTGCTAATAAATACAAAGGCTTATAATATTACTTATTCAACAAATACAAAATGATACTTGCATTCAATGTATAAAGTCAATCCTTATATTATCACAATGCAATAAATGTGCTCACATATAAATATTGTTGCTGCGTCACTATACAAATTAAGGGTGACGTCAAGCTTGTCTATATTAGTTTTTGGTAGACAATGAGAAGGACGTTTTGCAAATTAAGTCTATGAAGATGATCAACAACTCAAAGTCTATCAAAGGGTGACAATACCGCAACGTTTTAAGCTAAACAAGATTTCAAATAGGTATGACGTCACCTTAGGGTTAGGGTTAGGTTAGCTAGACAACAAAGTGAACGTTTTTCTTTTTAAGCCAATAAAACTACTCAACACTTATATTTCTATCAATGGATGACCTAGCCGCAAGTTTTAGACCAAATGAAAGTTCAAATAGGGCAAGACGTCATCAGCAATTAGGGTTAGTTTAAACGCTAGAGTTAGTTAGGGTTTCAATTCAAGAAAGTTTGAAAGATTGTTTTGACAACAAAGACTCAACGTTGCAAGTTTTAGACCAGTGCCTTGGGTATTATGGAATCAAAGAGAGAGACTAATGGCTTGGAAAGATCTAAACCTAAGGACGGGAGGGTTAGGTTTAATGGTGTTGCAAAGGCAGAGCCACCAAATCAAAACCCTAAGGGGAGGAGGCTCATTCTGGGGTAGCTAAATCTAGGCCTCATGCTCCTCCCTCTTTCCTTAAGACTCTTTGGAAAAAACGGCTAGCTATAAAACATAAATCTATGGCTGAAAAGTGTTGCATGGGGACAAGGCTTTTCAAACCCTAAGAGTCAAACCCTAGGTGTAAAATTAATTAGGCCTAGGACGTCTTCTTTCTTCAATTTATGTTTCAAACTAACTCAAGAATAAGAGGAACTAGTGTAGCAATGGCTAGGCTAGGTTCTTCTTAATCAAATGGCTAATCAAGCTTTTATCATGGGGACATGAAGCAAGGACCTACTTGTGTGCTTGCTCCCTAGGGTTTCAATGATTAAGTAAAATAGTAACAATGTAACCATAAAAGTAAGATATTCTACCTACAACCATTCAATCAAGAAATTTTGCATGCAAAATATACTTACAAATCAATGAAGAGCCAAATCAAACCCTAGTTGTAACACCTTCCAATGATAAAAACACCATATGTATGCCAAAGATAATCCTTCCAAGTGTAGCGCCTCACTCCAAAAGCCAAAAATAACCAAGACAAAAGACTAAGAAGTATCTCCCACAAGAGAGCAAGTTGTGTTATGCTAAAATGAGGCTCAACGTCCTCAATATATATCATCCAAATGACCTTTAATTAACAAAATAGGTCATTAAAAATAGCTGACAAGGCTGACTTAACAATATTCCATTATTTGTCACATTAAATGCTAAAAATGCCAAAAATGAGCTAAAAAGGGAGACGTCAGGCCCCTCTGAGGAAGACGTTGGCCCTTTCAGGGCATCGTCATCATCCAGAAAGCAAAACGTTGGCCCCTCTGGGGCTCCTGCAACCTGCCACACGTGCCAAATAGTCCTAGCACGCTGCCACATGCTCCAGAAAACGTCCAGCCTGCCCTGGGTGGCGTCCTGTCCATCAAAGCCATCATCCCATCTGCAAGGGGTGATCCCCCCTAGGTCAATCTCTGCTAAAGCGTCCTAATGAGGGTGTCCTTCTTCTTCTCCATGCAAGGGCTCTTCATAACACTGTCATGCCTCTACCATCCCAACAACCATCTGATGGGCTCTTCAGCCCCATGGAGGTCTGAGCTAATCATCTCCCCATGTGTACCGGTCCTCTGATACCTGTCCGTCGGGTATGGTCCTGCACATCAAAGACTACGCCCTCCATGGGCTCATTAGTCCTAGAGATCATAGCAATGTAAATCATATTTCATCATTAAAGTCATCAAATATATGCATGAAATCCCTAACATATCATCTAAGAGCTCAAAGA
>ML819533.1:94856-138264 GCA_009831015.1 Picea engelmannii
GAACCTTCTCTTATATTGTCCAACCTATACCCAAATTAAATCTCAATTTTAAAATATTTGTCACATTACCAACCATCCTAACCTTTTAACTCAACAAAACTATGGTGATCATGGAAAGCTTCTCTTAATGTTTTTTGAGCACACAAACATCTGAAAGATCTGTCTTGAAAATTAAGGAAGATCGACCAAAAGTCGTCGCCTTTAAGACGGAACATGAAAATTCTGCGTTGAAAATTAAGGAAGATCGAACCGAAAGTTTGAAATATTGTTTGAGAATAGGGCAAAGCCAGGTAGCCTTATACTAGCACAGCCACATAATTGTGGTTGATCAACGCCAAAAGGTTGATAAGATGAAAAAATCCTTAAAAGAATATATTAAATTTTATTTTTGATTAATAAATAAAAATTTTGTTAATCACTTAGGTGGCAATCAGTTAGCTATCAAAGTAATTTTTAAATATGATTAGGTAAATGTAAAAAAGTAAACACATAAATGGATGTCTTTATAATAGCTAGGAAGTTAATGATTGAAATCACATCCATTTATTTTGTGTGACTACTAAGAATATTCCAGCCATATTTAATCTTGTCCATAATCTTGTCCATCTTGTCCATAAACTTATTTAATATAATAATAATAATAATTACACAAGGATTTATGAAGATGGAGATGTACATACTCTACCTCTTTTGGATTTGAACCTATGATTTAGTAGGAGAGAATACATGTTACTAACCATTTGGTCCATTCAAATTCTTTCTCTCTCTCTCTATTTACTTGAATGATTATAAGAAAAATTGTTTTGGCATGAAGAGTCTAAGGTCCTTAACATAGAAGGGTTTGTCTTGTGGAACAAAAAGTACTACTTGAGAGGAATATGAGACATTGCTTGTTATATTATAAAGAGTGTTTCTCCTCATATTCAACTTCATAAGATGAACCCTCTCAATCATTTGGATAGAAATTGCAAACATCAATGCTAAGATGATGTATATAACAATTTGCTATTTTGCACCTATCAATTCTATTTTTTATAAGAAAAACAATCTAGAAAGCAATTGTCCCTATAATAATTTAGAACAAGATATTTGTAGTTTGAAAAATGAAGGTAATATCTTTCTGCTACGAGACTTTAATGCTAAGACTGCAACTAACCAAGTTACTCTTTTAAGCAATGATTCCAACCATAATCCTTTATGGCTAGATGAGGACCTTGTTCTAGCTAATAGATACAAAAGAAGCTCTGAAGACCTAATTGAGGATTTGTTTGGTATTGAGTTGGTCAAGCTTTGCAACTCTCAAGACCTAATAATTTGCAATGGAGTAATGAAGTGGCCAAACTCCAACCAGATGACTTGTATTCATGGGCTGGGTAGTAGTGTCATAGATTACATGATAACAAATATCCTTGTTTCCAACCAAATAGTAACTTTTGACCTTTTAAATGACCATGAACTTGACTCTGATCATAGACCTTTAACCCTAACTCTAATTTTTCCACGCACATGAGCGCCATTGAAGATAATTCTAATAATTAAAGGAAACCACTCGTTGACAAAAGTAAAGTCGACCTTTTCTTAAAGGATTTAACTAGTGAATTACATCTCCTAACTTATAAGGACAACATCGAAGACCTCTATCATACTTTTACAACTAGCCTTTTCACTACCATTAACAAGTTCTCTTTCGAGGTGTCTTGTAAAAAGAATAATAGAACGATCAACCCTTGGTATGATAAAGAATGTAAAAATGCTACGAAAACAATTAGGTATGCTTCTAATGAGTCCTTAAAACACGATAAGATCAATAGGTACAAATCCCTAATTAAAAGGAAAAAAAATGTACTATATCAATAAAAGGAAAGAGCATCTTTCACAACTATCTAAGCTTGATCCTAAGAATTTCTAGAGGTAAATTCTAATCTGCAATACTAAAGAAAATAATATGATTCCCTTAAGGGACTATAATCCCTACATTAAAAGTCTTTATGAGTTCCCTGATGCCATGGACACCATTCCTAATGTCCCTACATAAGATGGAGTTTTTTCTTTGGATGACATAGAGTTTAGGGTTAAGCAACTTGCAAATGGGAAAGCTAAGGACATTGAAGGATACCAAGCTGAAATTTTTTAAATCGGAGGGCATATCCTCATCTCTCACATACACAAGCTCTTCAATTTAGAAGCCAAGCAAGGCTTCCCTAAACCCTGGACACAAAGCCTCTTTGCTTCTATTTTTAAAGTTGTGGATAGAAACATTCTCTCTAATTATAGGACCATTATGATTAGCTTGATTTTAGCCAAGTTTTATTGAATTATTTTGGAAAAGAAGATTAGCCTTTGGCTAGAAAGTAATGGTAAAAGAACTAAAGGCCAGACCAGATTTAGGAGATATCATTCAACTATGGACCATCTTATTACTTTTAGGATCATTGCAAAAGAGTTTCGCAATACTAAAAACAATATTTTTTTTTTGTTTTGTTGACATTAGAAAAGCTTTTGACACGATTCCTAGGAAAAACCTTTGGAATAGGTTGGAAGAAATAAAAGTGTCTTTCGAGTTGAGGGTTGTTGCAATAAGGATGTATGAGAACATTATTGTCAAATGTAAGAACACAAAGGGCTAGTCGAAATAGATTAACTATAATATTGGAGTCAAGCAAGGTTGTCCCTTGTCATCTACCCTTTTTGGCATATACATTGACAAGTTAGAAGATTGCTTGGAAGAAGCAATTTGTGTTGGCCCTACTTTCACTGGTATAGTCATCGATCTTTTCCTTTATGCTGATGATATCATTCTTATGGCAAGGAGTCCCCACGATATTGAAAACCAACTAAGAATCCTTAAGGATTTTTCCTCCAATATGGGTATGATTGTTAACATTGACAAGACTAAGGTCATTCTCATTAAATCCAATAATATCACTTATGATACCTTCGTATATGATAGTTCAACAACTTGGAGGAAGTGGCTTCATACAAATCTCTTGGAATCTATATTCACCACAAGCTCAACTAGAATTATAGCATTGTGAAAATGATTATTGGGGGCTGGAAAGCTTAGTATGGGCTTGAAAACAATTGTAAATCAACCAATCTTTAGATGTGGGATAAGAAGAAACTCCTCTTTGAGACTTTTGTTACGCCTGTTATTCTATATGGATGTGAAGTCTAGGGATGTAGTATCTCTTGTTAATATTGGATAAATATAGAGAAAATCCAAAAGAAATTTAGAACTTATAATCTCAAAATTAAAGGAAATGCACCCTATATCATCCTTCTCTTAGAGGAAAACCTTTCCCCCATTGAGAGCACGACTATGACTAGATACCTAATGTATAAGAACAAATTAAACCACATGGAAGACAAGAGGCTTCCTAAAATTGCTTCAAAATCCACTCGTAACCACCTTCAACTCAAGCGAGGATGGGATAAAGATGTCCAGTCTTGGCTAAGCTATTGGGGAATCATGAAAGACACCATTTTGTAAAATAAGGATACTATTAAAAATATCATTAAATCAAAATTTAAAGAGAAAATGTGGTGTGATAAAGAGTTAGAGGAAAAAAGAAAATTAAGGTATTATGATGATGTAATCAACCCTAATCTAGAAGATAAAATTATCTATGTTTTGGCACTCCATAGTGAAACTCGACATTGGTCAATTCCTAAAACACCTTGGGATGAAAGAGTGTGTCCCCTTTGTGACACTACGAAGGTTGAAGATAAAAAGCATCTTCTCTTAGATTGTCCAGCCTATACCCAAATTAAATCTCAATTTTAAAATATTTGTCACATTACCAACCATCCTAACCTTTTAACTCAACAAAATTATGGTGATCATGGAAAGCTTATCTTAATGTTTTTTTAGCACATAAACAAAATTTTAAAAGATTGCAAGTAATCCCTTACCCTCTTGAGGTCGGATAAACAGATTAGGTCTCACTAGAGATTAATCATCATCATCCTCTTCATCATAAAATATAATAATAAATCAATATTTATTAATTAAAATTAAATACCTATTTATATTTATTTTATTCACTTAACAAACATAATTTATGACCTTAGACTTAACCATTACTTTATATATATATATATATATATATATATATAATTTGATTTACATTGTTGGATATACAATGATATATTCATTTATCCACCCTCGCCTTCTAAACGAAAATGCCCTTTTCTCATAAAATATGAACGTCAAAAGTAAAAGTGTTTTAATTTTTTCCAACTATAAATTTTACATCAAAAAAACATGCAACGAAAAGAACGTGAACCAATGATGCGCTATATTCGCTCATACAGCACATGGCTTTTTCATATTTATCACTAGATATCTTCTATACATAGTAGCTTTGAAATTCTCATAGATAATAATCTTCAAAGTGTGGCAAAAGTCAACAATGTCCTTGGTCCTTGCCACCTAACTGTAGGCCAATAAAGCCATAAGAAGCCAAAATTGTAGGTATTCAATGCGTGCCACCTAACTACACCATAATCAAGTCATAATAAACTTGAATCTATAAAAAATTGTGTTGACCGTACCAACTCCAGATTTAACTCAAATTTGCCACATGTACCGGTTTTGTTTTTTTAATCCATGTTAAAATTTGAAAAATTGTTTTTAATAGTCCTGCCAAAGCAGGGAATATAGCTATAGGTTAGGTCGCTCAGACACAATGACTGAGTTTTTTTCTATGGAGGGAGTAAGTTGAAATATGCTCTTTAATTGTAATCCTTATGTTTATACTTGCAAGTACCAATGATATAATGACAATTAAAAATTAGAAATTTTATGAACAATGAGAAATATGTGTAATTTGCAATGAACTAGTTGCTTGGTTTTGATTGAAGTATCTGCACATTGCAATCGATGCACTTCCGTCCTCAACTCCTATTTTGCATTTCAATAACATCAAGCTTCCATGGAGCTTCGATCCCATTTCTGAAGAGATGGGCACTGATTTTTTCACTCCTCAAAAAATCAAACAGTTTTATTTTTAAATTAAAAAAAAAAAAAAAAAAGATACAATTTGCCCACTTGCAGCGAAAAGAAAAATCTTATATGAACACAAACACAAGTTCAGTCACTTATATACATGTCTCAATGGTAAACACCATATAGAAGGACCGTGCTTATATTCATTCTAACCACATTTCTACTTCTATGTGCTACTTGATTATGCACATTTCTATATCTATTAGATGAGATGGGGAGTGGTAGCATGGCCATTTGGGGAAGCACTGCCCACTTTAAGAGCATATATGCTTTAAAATAATCTTAGCTTGGTCCAAATTTCAACCCTCAATGGTTAAGTATCACCACACTATCTCTCGGATGGATTCAAAAGCGTTTATCCGTGCAATTCTTCATTGAATAGAACTTCCAGCCATCCCTTCATTGAGAAGAATTGACCATTGAGGGTTAGAATCCTAATGAATTACAAGGTAAACTATACATTGGTCCATAATCAGTCCTAATAAGCACACAAGACTACATGTTAAACTCAGTCGAAGGTTATTGGGCCCTTTGTTTTGGAGGATGTTTAATTTTGCGAAAGTATCACAGTTTTGCGAAAAAGCGTAGCAGAGTAGCGGAAGGCTAGAAGCGACAGAAAGTAGCTACGATGAGTGGAAAGCTAACTACATATGCACTAGTAGTAGAAACAGTTCATGCGCCAACTAGACTAGTAAGTGGAAAGATCTAGAATCCTCGAGTGCATGCAGAGTAGAAGCAGAATCAATAAAAGATAATAATGGACTCAAGAAGTCAAGAAGCACCCGAGGAAAAGCCATAAAAATGGGAATATGTAATGGGAAAGGGTTTCCTAATTGTCGATATGATGGGTTGCTTAGTTGTTAAGTCGATGAATAAATTCTGATATATTGTGCTAGTATCAAGAGCTTGTAGACTATTGTTGCTAGATTCCTTATTATTCTTCTTTTGTCATCAGGCTATCTCCATTACTGTTTTCGAGTATGTTGCAATAAGCTATTGTAATGAACTATGTGGAATTAAACGTTTTTGCGCAGAGGTCTAAGAGTTCATAGTGGGTATCTGATTGTTGGTTTTGTTGTATAAATCATGAAGTGGAAGAGATACTTTATGTATGTTGGGTTGTGATATGATAATAACATGATGGATTATTCGGGCACCAAAATTTGCCATTATGTGTATGGATATTTGATCTCTATGATGCGCAATCTTTCCTACTCTATGTAATCGGTAGTTGCAATATTGTTTACAAAATCATGTAATTTATGCACTTATATTTATGTCATGCAACATGGATTATTGAATGGACATACGAGCTTAGACTTCTAATGATATAATCTTTTTTGCATCCAAGTATGAATCTGTCTTGTATTGTGTTAGATCCAGTTTTGTGTCCTTGTTGACTCACTTTATCACACATAAGTCTCAGTTGTGCTTCGGGTGAGGCCTCTTTCCCTTGAGAAAGGTTGAATATGCCAATGCTACTAGAATACAACGACATATTTGTTGGTAACCTCTGAGAACCCTGGTCTCCAATTGTACACCAACAAATGGTTTTGTTATCGGTACTCGAAGCTTTCGAGTGAGTTTTAGAGGATGTCACATCACATCTTTAAGTATGACATTAAAAATTGGTGGGAAATAAGGTGTGACGAATTTATTCTGTAAGAAGTTGAGCTACGACACAAAACTGTGAGGGTTGTGAAGAGCATTGTCTTTTACTTAGATCCAACAAGAGACCAATACAAGATCTTCTCGATTTGATTCCTGGAAGAGGTATTTTAGTGGCTCGACCAGTTACAAGAAGCATAAGAATTCAAAGATCGAGTCAAGAAAACCTATGATTGGACTGTTGAGCGTTTAGCATCCCTTCACTAGATAGATCATCCAAATTCTATGGCTATGGATTTTAGGGTACATAACACCTTGGAAGGACATATCATTTAATTTGCCGATGAGAGTCACCAGTCTTTTTCAAAAGAATAAGTCGTATTCAAAGAAGGAGCCCGAGGAAGATTGTTGCGGGAAATCCCGCAAGATTAAAATTTTTCTTGTGGAAGAGGGGATGTTACATTTTCCAGTGGATATGGAAACATAAACCATTGCACTTGGGGGGGGGGGGGGGGGGGCGATGAGAGAAAAATGCAAGAAATGAATGAGATTTGAAGAGGCTTGTAGCTGCCGAAAAGAGGTGGTGGACTTAGATGAGAAAGGTTATGAATAGATCTGACCCATTGCGAAAGGAGATGCACTGTGATGGTAGTCGGTAGAAGGAATGAGAAAGGCTGTGAGAGTTGCAGAGATGTAGAAGGTTGGCTAGTCGATGGTTGAAGGAAAGATTTGGCGAGAGTAGTGAAGGTTCTGTAGGAAGAAGACAAGACATGGGAACCTTAGGGAAACCAGACAAAGTAGGGAAAATAGGTGCCGCATCTGGAGTAGGTGGCTCAAATGAGACCTCAGAAGTAGTTACAAGAGAATAATAGCTTATAACGTCAAAAGTTATAGGAATGCACTACAAAGTAGAAGGAATCTTTCAAGATCATTCGACCCCACAGATTAAATAACTTCATTCTGTCAGTAAATGACTTGGCCCTTAGTTGCTTACTCCCTTAGTGTTTTCTGCAAATTTGGTAATCTCTCCAATTAATCTTTACGTAATTTTTGTTGCATCTAACCCTTCGAGTCCAATGAGTCTAAGAAGTAGTAGTAATAGTAGTGTGCCAAGTACTTCAATTATTTCACAACCAGGACCTTTAGGATTTATTTTGATAAGATCCCCAAGTTCTCCAATGGAATCTCAACATGCAGGATCCCTCACCTGATACCCATTATACTTTGGAAACCTTGATATGGTATTCCATGGGGATCTTTACCAGGCACAACCCATACAAGATTCTCTCATATTTGAGCAACCTATGGTCAACATGCAAACAATGACGCATGACTTTTGGAAAGACAACATAAAATTATTTGAATTACATACTACAATGCGCCAGACAAATGAAAAATTTATTGCAATTATAAATAGAATGTGGAAAAACAACCAAACATGTGATGACTTAACATATATCAATTCAAGTTGCATGTGACCTGCCCCGACTAACCCAACCTTCCCTTACTTATTCTACAAGAATAAGGATGTTGCAACACATAACAAGTATATGTTATCGCTCATGCCTGGCAATGATATCATCATCAATTCAATTTATCTTGAAGAAGAAAACCATGTCAATGTACCATGTCATCAACATACAAAAACTTTCCCTTTGCAATGTGTCCTGAAATTAGACATGCTATTTGAAATATATGCCTGCAACTATGATTCACAGGATGGCCTGGTGAATGGTGCAGATGGAATACTCAAATCTTATACCAAAATAGAAAAAGTTGATGTGCTCTGGATTAAGTTCCATGACCCACATATTGGCCACCAACAAGCCAACAAGTTAGCTTATCTATATAATTCAAACACTTCGCGTGAATGGACACCTATATTACGAATATCAAAACCAATATCAACATCGACAAAGATAGGTCAACTGAATATTCGAAAATAGTTTCCAATTCAACTTGCATGTGCACGTACAATCCACATATCACAAGGGCTAACACTTCATAGTGTTTCCTTCGACCCTGTTGGAGTACGAATACATGGACTTGTATACACAGCTTTGTCCCATGTCAGAAACATAGAGTCCTTGTATTTGCTAAGCGCTCTTATAAAAGATAACTTCAAATTCAAACATAAAGTCGATACTGAGATGCAATGCCTTTGGACTAGTGAAAAATGGCATCTGTAATATGATTACCAATCCATACAAAAAAACTCATCTATATCAATCCTCTCACTTAACACATGCAGCTTAAATGCATATATGAATGATATACTCAATGACTATGACACAATGCAATCTGATATTCTATGCTTGCAAGAAACATACATGACATTATGCATGCAAAACAAGCAATTTCCAAATCACAATTGCATATCAAGTTACATTATGCATGGAGTGATGATATTAGTGAAAAAACATATAACAATTTTGGGTCATATGCAGTTTGAAGAAAAAAATGTTGGGATGGTGCTAGCAAGAGTAATTTTTCGTGGATTGCAAATTGCAATATTGAATCTCTATGTCGCTCTACATGCAACATTGCCCAACATAATGAATATTGTTTCAAATTCATTACACCATTTACATCTGAACGAAACCATTATCATTCTAGGAGACTTCAATGTTGACATGCTACAAAATAGTGTCATAACAAAAGAATTGGAAAACTACATGTGCAATTACAATCTCCGCTTTCTTTTGGATAAGATAAATCATGTACAAAACTCACTTATTGACCATGTATGGTCAAATGTGCCTATTTCACAATACACCCTCTTTATCCTAGACACATATTGGTCTGACCATGATACAATTTGTCTTGTACTTGAATTATGAAATATACATCAAGCATATTACAAAATCATATTTCCAGGTCTCAAAGCATATCTGGATACTTTGTTGCACAAAACCAAATCATTCAACTAGAATAATCCAACTTCTTAATATTTTTTGGCTTGTAATAGATTTTGGCCAGAAAAAATTCTATATAACCACAACCATGGATCAAGAAAAACAAAGGTGCATGATTCTAACTCTATCTTTTACTCTATTCCTTTTATTCTCATTTATTGTATGTACATATTACTTGTTTTCCCTTACATACAAACTTACATTCATGTTCATTATATTTTGTGTGTTCCCACATTGAAACAAACAGAATAACTGGACAAGACAAAGGACTCTTAACCACAAATGTAGAAGAAGACATACAAAGTTGCATGCTTCTACCCTTATTTCATATTCCATTGTTTTGTATTTCATTTATTGTCTGTATATTTATTCTACTACTTTGCACCTAATTTATTATATGTAGATACTGCATATCTTCCTACATAATAGCTTATCTTAATGTCAATTGCATTTTCTGTACTGCTACATTGAAATAAATAGAACTGTATTTATTTGTTTACATGTCTTTCTACATACCAACTTACCTTCATGTCCATTGTATTTTCTGCATTGTTACATTGAAAGAAACAGACTAATTGGCCAAGAGGATGAAGTCTTATATGCCACAGCAGAGGAAGCTGAAGTACAATCTTCGAAAAGGTATACCAATAGTGATAGTAAATCAAACACACAAAACGAGTATGTGGATAAAATATTGGACTAGAAAATGATGATTTGGAAATAATGGGGCTTTGTTGAGACTTCCCACTTCCAAAAATTTCCCTCCCCTTTTCTATTTTCCCACTCTCTTTTATCCATTTTTTTCCCTCTTCTATATTTAACCAAATTCCCCTTTATTTTTCCCCTCTACTTTCCCTTTCTAGTTACTTTATTTAGTCGGTTTTTTTCTGAAAATGTCTAGGTGCAGGGGTTGGCGAACTCACGGGTTCACATTTCCACTCATGATTCTATATCACGAGTCTGACCGCTTCCCCATTCCATACTTAGCCACTTTTTCGATCGCGGGTTCCTGGGTTGGTGGGCTCAAAATTGCACTTCTATTGTTTTGTGTCCTACAAACAGCACCGAAGTTTCACGATATACAAATTGACAGCCGAACTCCCAGGCTGACTGGCTCAAGATTGCGCTTCTATTGTTCTGTGACGTACAAACAGCACCCGTAGTTCCGCAATATACAAATTAATTGTCGGACTCCCCCATCATGCCATGTTTCGTGTTACACATTTTTCACTCAAAATTTTCGAGACATACAATTTGACCGTTGGGCCCTCACGTCTCTTGAGTATCCCTTGACACCCTATTTCATGCACGATCCCCTTCGATCCTGTATGTGACATCCAGAACAATTATGAACAATATACAATGCATATGTTTATTTAATCATTGCCATGTTCAATGTACACATGTTTGCATCAGAAAAAGTTGGACGAGTGACATGGGCATGAGTAGTCAATCATCACAAACATCAACAGAATGACAAGGCCAAAGGTAAAGATTCATACATTATGATCTTGCTATGTTTAGAAAACAAATATCCTGAGTTATTTATTCATCTATGCCATGATAAATATGTTTATGTCATCTACAACACATGCTTTTCAGTTCACAAGAAGTATCGACGAGCACAAGTGAAACGCCCAACATAGTGCAAGCTCCGCAGACTAAGAGGTATGGTTACAAAACTCTGACCTACATAATTCATCCAAATTATGCATCTACTTGTACATTTATGTAAAAAAAAAATGATACAAACTGCCATTCACATAACTTTTTATGTTCCAAAAATGTCACTAGGTCTAAACTTATAACACCCAATATACTATCGATAGAAGGCTTGAACAGCCGCCGAACTGGACAAGTGTTCGTCAGGGAAATAATGGTCGTGTATAGAACCTACTTAGACAAGGAAAACAAAACTATATTCATTATGTGTGCTGACATGACAGACAATGAAGCCATGATGACAGTCACATTGACTATCCCTACACAACTTGTCCAGAAACATGCAGAAAAGATCTTGCCAGGTAATGGGATATCCATTACAAATTTCAATATATTACCGAAAACAGGATATGATCATGGTGATTGTGATCGGATTATATCGCTCAATGAAACAAGTATTGTGGAAAAAATTTCCACAATTTGTTCAGGATATCGTTTCGTACTGGACACAACAATCAACCAACTTGTAGAGAGCAACAACATTTACCCAATCGGAACCATTGGTGCAGCTGTCACACTCTCGAGAAAATTTGGCTCGCAACACATTCTCCATATAAAATATGGAGACTCAGACAACGACAAGGCAATGTCACCATTCTCCATACCCAGTTTTGTCCTTTACTTTTACATGCTCATGTATCTCAGTGATCTTACTCAACTATTACACTGTTCCATGTTGCAGCTACAATTGTTGGACACCTATTCAAATTTATTTTCCTCAAAATTTTCAATTATTTCAAAAATACAACAAAGAAAAGAGATGTTAAAGAAATGATCTTTCACACAACCCAAGCAACAATTGTAACAGAATTGCAAACAAACATAGTACAGGATCTCAAGAAACTAACTAGCTCGACAACTATTGTACGTACACATTTACAATTCCATCCACACTTTGCACCTAAAAATTGCCTTAAACAATTTTGTGCATCTTTTTTGTTGTACACATATATATTATATTGTTGAATATATTAAATACTATGCTCACGTGCGCAGGTTAAGGGTGTTTTGGTTGCAGGAAATGCATACCCGACCCCCTTCGAGCCTGTATGTGCCAAGTGCAACTCTTCTGCTTCTACCTCTGCTTCTACCTTCTGCTTCTACATTGCCTCAACACTGCCATCTGAACCCTCAGCAACACAATTGTACATTGTATAATTAGACAACATGTATTACAAGATGTGCTTCCTAGGTTGGAAGAATTTCCATATGCAGTATACCTACAGAAAAAGAAAAACAATGTCTACATGTTTCACGACTTTCACGTCCATAGTAAATTTACATTAAATGAGGACAATGTCATACTGCATATCGGCTGAGCCAAAAAAAATAAAAAAAATCATATCATGCGTTGACAAGAAACGAAACAATATTATTTGTATCTATCCATGCTACCCAATCAAGATATGAATAGAGTTTTGCAGCGCCATGACAAAGTGAACTGGAAGCGCATAAGATTGTTGAGTCCATGAATGAGAAGCATGAGGAAAGACCTCATACAAAGTACCCAACTATGAATAAATCAAGTCCATCCTTTGAGACGTCAAAATGGCTTTCTCCTCTGAACGGAACCATCAGGCATTTTCAATAATATTGAAAATTTGGCATTGTTCAAACTCCATTAAGTTAAATGTTGACACTCTTTTTCAAAACTAGTAATGTTAGAACATTGTCAGGTCAACGTGCTCTTGGTTCATAGTACTATCAGAAGCAAATGTTCATAGTGATCTTGGTTCATAGTAATATAGTAATTGGAAAATTTCTTGGTGCCCATTTGGGGATTTGGTTATAGATGGGATATAATGCCCAATCTCCACTGATTTTTTCTTGTTTTGTGTTTGGCAAACTTTTGTTCATGTGCTTTCGTATTGTAGTTCAAGGTTCTCATGGGTCCGTTTTTTGAATTATGGTTGGATGATAGATTCAAGATCTTAGTGGTTTTTCTATGATCTTAAATAATATACAAGACCTAAATTACCTTTTAATGTAAGATCTGTGAAGAAAATGTAATATGTAGTTCATTTTAGCACTTTTACTTGATTGATGAAATTACCAAAATTATTCTTCAGAAATATTTTGAAATAAAAGGATATATGCTAGTTGAAGTCGAATGGGACTATGATATCAACCACACAAAATCAAAATTCAAATTCGTCATTGTTATACTTACGGTCAAGTTGACACTACAATAATTTTACTTAAACAACCTTCCATTGTTTTTTCTGTAGCTTTTTTATGCTTCTCTTATGCAAACACATCCTGGAAAGTATAATTATGACTCACTTTCTCTATTCCTTGACAGAAGAGCCTATACAGATGTCTAATGCACTTCATAGTTACTATTAAGACCATAAATGGGGCTTTATTAAGACCAATTCCCGCTTCTGAAAATTTCCCCTCTACTTTCCCTTTTTGGTTACTTAGTCATTTTTCAGAAAATGTCTAAGTGCGCGGGTTGGCGGATTCACATGTTCACATTTCCACTCATCCTTTTATATCACGAGTCCGACTGACCACTTCCCCATTCCATACTTAGCCATTTTTTCGATTGCGGGTTACCGGCCACGCGGGCTCAAGATTGCGCTTCCATTGTTCTGCGCCCTACAAACAACACCCAAAGTTCCCTGATATGCAAATTGACAACCAAATTCCCCTTTCTTTTTCCCCTCTACTTTCCCTTTCTAGTTACTTATTCATTTTTCCGAAAGTGTCTCATGCTTTTAAATCACGAGTCCGACCAACCGCTTCCCCATTCCATACTTAGCCACTTTTTCAATCGTCGGTTCCTGGGCAAGTGCACTCAACATTGTGCTTCCATTGTTCTGCGACCTACAAACAACACCCAGAGTTCGGCGATCAATTTTACAAATTGACCGTCGAACTTCGCCATCATTCCCTATTCTGTGTTACACATTTTTCAATCAAAAGTTCGGAGACATACAATTTGACCATCGGGCCCTCATGTCTCCTAAGTATAACTTGTGACCCTATTTTGAAGCCCGATTGATCGCTTTCCATACTTGGCCATTTCTTGGAATCTCTTTCATGGGTCGTCGGGTTGGCGAGTTCACGAAATCTCCAATCCTTAATCTCTCTCCATCGTCCCCGCCATCTTCGCACTTCTTTCTGAGTATGAAATTATTAAGCTTTAATGCTAATATCTCATCTTGCAGGAACCGTAAAGATTGTCATTAATGAGCGAAAGGCTCGATTAGATCTCCCATTAATACGCATTAAACCAAGATTTGTGAAGGGTTCTATTATCCCTTCTGAGTGTTCATTTCAAACATCATGGAATCTCCTTCGCGCATGGTCGGGTTGGTGGCTTCATTAAATCTCCAATCTTAATCACTCTTTGTCATCCCCGCAACCTTCACACTTCTTTCTAAGTATGAAATTAGTAAGATTTAATGGTAACAGATCATTACGCAGGAACTATAGATATTGTCATTAATCAATGAAAGGCTCGAGGAGATCTCCCATTGATACGCATTAAACCAAGATTTGCGAAAGGTTATATTATCCCTTCCGAGTGTTCATTTCAAACATCATGTGGAGAAAACAGACGTTCTCGTCAACTTATGGTAGCAGCTCGATAGTAGTTATGTGGAGATACAATAAACACCTTCAGGCATGATGACCAGAACTTCCAATGGTCCAGGGCATATTCTTACTACTCATCTCCTTCTGCCCAGAAAGAAGTAATTTGGACGTATGGAATTGCCCATGCAGGTTATGTCCCTAAAGTCTTTGACTGTAAGGAGATGGTCTCTTGGTGCGCCGAGAGATATATTTCAAGCCAAATAATTATTCAATTGAGGGACCAATCTCATGTTTCTTTGTCACCTCAGGTCTTCCACAAGATGTTGAAATTTCTCGAGCCAACATTGACTTCAGAGGAGAATACTGCAAGGAGTTCCTAAAAAAGAAGGATAATCAGTTTTGTATGCATGTTCAAGAGCTTGTCGATGCCTTCTGCATGTTGTTGCACTAGATGAACAACATAGAATTGTATGCATGTTTTTTTTTTTGTAATTCCTCTACCTGTATTTATGACAAGTATGTTCAATGCTTCAGTGCAAAGAACTCAATCCAATGTCTATGGATCAATATATATTACCCACTATTTTTCTTATAGATTTACTATTAAAAAATTGCCTTGGAATCTTGGTTGGATCTTCTTTGTTGGATTTAACACCTCTTCTTGTTTGCATGGTCCGATAGCCTTGTAATTCTTAAATATTGTATTGACTCAAGTAATTTGATCAAATATTAAGCATGGAACAATTATGTGACAATGCATTGTGTCGATCATATGAGGCTTCTACGGAAACATAAATGAATTTCACACATAGTTTCAAACCAACATTCAATTCCATTCGTAAGGTAGATAGAAGATAGCAACACTAATTCACAACGCGGGAGTTGGGGCCCCGCCCAAGAATTTTCGTTCTCATCTCAACCTTACCGAGCGAACAATCTCTTATTTCCCTCTTGCTTCCTTGATTCCTTCACTCAAGAAGGAAGCATACTATTGGTTTTCCATCCCCTGACCTCTATTTGAGCACTTTTACTTTATTAATGAAATTACCAAAATTCTTCTTCGCAAATATTTTGATAAAAAATGATATATGCTAGCTGAAGTAAAATGGGGCTATGATATCAACCAAAAAATTAAAATTCAAGTTTGTCGTTGTTATACTTACGGTCAGGTTGACATTACAATAAGTTTATTTCAACAACCCTCTATTGATTTCTTTGTAGCTTTTCGATGCTTCTCTTATGCAAACACATCCTGGAAAGTATAACTATGACTAACTTTCTCTATTCTTTGATTGAAGATCCTGTAGATCTATCTAATTGAATTCATAGTTATTGTTGCTCCGAAAGTCTGCACCTGAGTGTTAAAGAGCAGAGCCAGGCCACCAGAAGTTTGGAATGGTCGTTATTTTGAATTTGTTGGTGAGTTAGAGGGTTGTTTCACCAAGACAAAAGCATGGTCAAATTGGCAAGATGATATGGATGAGGGTTCTCCTTGGCTGGTAGAAGAGTAATGATAGACAAGTGAAATAATAAAGGTAAAAACAGAGGGAAACAACAAACTATTCAATGAATAATTTGTTGCAAGAAGTTTAATACTTAAAATAATATTTCAAGGCATTAAACAATGTTTCAAAAACACAATTACTACCATAGGTTGCAATAAAAACAAATCTTCATCAAAGCATTAGCTGAGGCACCCCAGTCGCCTGAAATGACCAATAGCCCAATCTACCAAATCGACCTCCCTATTATCGTATCGACAAAGATGAATATTATGGGGTCAGAGAATTTTTTTGTGTGAGAATTGAATTGGAAAAAATTGTTACTTCTTCTAGTTTTTTTAAGGACTTATCATAGTAAGAATGCAAAATTATGATAACCCACTGTTATCTACAAAAGCCAAACATCAATAGCGCCTGTAAATCAACTATACATAGTTATAGTTTATATTTTCATTTGCTCACACCCTTTTTAACGATACAAACACAATACAAAATGAGTATGTGGCTAAAATATTGGACTAGAAAATGATGATTTGGCAACAATGGGGCTTGTTTGAGACCAATTCCTGCTTTCAAAAATTGCCCTCCCCTTTTCTATTTTCCAACTCTCTTGTATCCCCTTCTTTTCCCTCTTCTATACTGAACTGGATTCCCCTTTCTTTTTCCCCTCTAATTTATCTTTCTGGTTACTTAGTCGTTTTTCCGAAAATGTCTAAGTGTGTGGGTTGGCAGACTCACGGGTTCACATTTCCACTCATGCTTTTATATCATGACTCCGACCAACCGCTTCCCCATTCCATACTTAGCCACTTTTTCAATCGCAGGTTCCCGGGCAGGCGGGCTCTAGATTTCACTTCCATTGTTTTGTGACCTACAAACAGCACCCAAAGTTCTGTGATATACAAATTGACCGCCAGACTCCCCCATCATGCCCTCTTCCATGTTACACATTTTTCACTCAAAAGTTATGAGACAAACAATTTGAATGTCGGGCCCTCACGTCTCCTAAGGATCCCTTGTCACCCTATTTTGAAGCCCGACCGACCGCTTTCCATACTTGGCCATTTCTTGGAATCTCTTTCGTGGATTGTCGGGTTGGCAGGTTCACAAAATCTCCAATTCTTCATCGTTTTTCCCCGTGTCTGCCACCTTCGCACTTATTTCCAAGTATGAAATTAGTAATATTTAATGCTAACAGCTCATCATGCAACAACCGTAATGATTGTCATTAATGAGCGAAAGGCTCGAGGAGATAGTCACACTGACTATCCCTACACAACTTGTCCAGAAACATGCAGAAAATATCTTGCGAAGTAATGGGATATCCATTACAAATTTCAATATATTACTAAAAACGAGTCTGATCGACTGCTTCCCCATTCCATACTTAGCCACTTTTTCGATTGCGGGTTCCCGGACAGGTTGGCTCAAGATTGCCCTTCCATTGTTCCGTGACTTACAAACAACACCCGGAGTTCTACGATATACAAATTGACTGTTGTACTGCCCCATCATGCCCTCTTTCGTGTTACACATTTTGCACTCAAAAGTTCTGAGATATACAATTTGACCGTTGGGCCCTCACCTCTCATGAGTATCCCTTGTGACCCTATTTTGAAGCCCAACCGACCGCTTTCCATACTTAGCCATTCCTTAATCGCTCTTCCCCGTCCCCGCCACCTTTGCACTTATTTTTAAATATGCAATTAGTAAGCTTTAATGCTAACAACTCATCATGCAAGAACCGTAAAGATTGTCATTAATGAGAGAAAGGCTCAAGGAGATTTCCCATTAATACGCATTAAACCAATATTTTCTAAGGGTTACATTATCCCTTCCGAGTTTTCATTTCAAACATCATGGAATGTCTTTTGCGGGTCGTCGGGTGGCGAGTTCACGAAATCTCCAATCCTTAATCGCTCTTCGTCATCCCCACCACCTTCGCACTTCTTTCTAAGTATGCAATTAGTAATATTTAATGCTAACAACTCATCATGAAGGAACCATAGAGATTGTCATTAATGAGCGAAAGGCTCGAGGAGATCTCCCATTCATAATCATTAAACCAAGATTTGTTGAGGGTTATATTATCCCTTCTGAGTGTTCATTTCAAACTTCGTCTGTAGAAAGTGGAGATACAGTGAACATATTTGGGCGTGAGGACCAGAACTTCTATTGGTCCAGGGCATATTCTTACTAATCATCCCCTTCTGCCCAGAATGAAGTAATTTGGACCTCTGGAATTGCTCATGCAGGTTGTGTCCCTGAAGTCTTTGGTTGTAAGGAGGTGGTCTCTTGGTGCATCGAGAGATATATTTCAAGCCAAATAATTATTCCACTACGGGACCACTCTCTTGCTTCTTTGTCACCTCAGGTCTTCCGCAAGCTGTTGAGATTGTTAGAGCCAACATTGACCTTCAGAGGAGAAGACTGCAAGGAGTTCCTAAAAAAGCATGATAACGGGTTGGACCTCTTACCCGAGTTCCTAGAAGACCCGATGACAGTCCTGAAGATATCACAAGCTTGCAAGTTAGTTCATTTAGAAATCCATTCTGGGAAATTGCCTGGTTTTTAACGAGGATAACGGGACAGGAATCCACAACAAGTATTTTCCGCATGATTCTTTATATTTTGTATTTCACGGTCAAGGAATAGGCCATTTTTTATTGGGGGAAGCTGATTTCCATTGAAATATGTTCCCAATTGTCACGATTCAAACATGAGAAGAAATTTTATATGTCATCCTACTTGGTTCTCACGATAGCGCATTGTTGTCCATTTCCAAAACTGTCTGTGTCCAAGAAGGTAAATTGTGAATTCGACCCAGTAACCTTCTGGTACCAGGCCTTATGGAGGCACAAGGCCTCCCATTGTTTTTATGATGTTTTTAATGACTTTGTCTCAGTTTTGAAAGATTTATTGTTAGAAAAGGATGCTCCCCGACTGTCTGACGAGGAAACCAAGTTTTTGGACAGGAAAGGGACACTTGAACAAATGGAGAATTACAGTGTAATAATGATTTTTGGCTCCAAGGAAAATCCTTATTTCCTTCCATGTCACATTATGGACATAATGTTTGTTACAGAAATAGCAAGGCAAGACAACTACCGGTTGCATTTTTTCCATGAGAAGAGAAAAAAGCAGTTCATTCCTCTGCATTGCAAAGACGGGGACTTCGTGTTCAGGAACGTCAATAAGATTGGCGAATTCGCAGGCCATTTCAACAACTTGAACCTAAGACATGTTGAAAGACTAAGAGGGTTCGACCCTAATGGGATTTTTGTAGAACATTTACTAGCAGTTGACTTCAACAATTCTTTTATCCATACACTCCTGAACGAAGATAGAGACAATGACGAGAACGCTCCTGCTCCTGACGCTGGCGACCTAGAGACATTGCAAAGCACCAATGAATTGTACAAACAACAGGGAAAAGGCCTCGGTGAGAACAGTGTCCAATCCCTAGCTGCCACTCCCAAGAGTACGACATCCCGAAGCATCGCTCCAACGACTTGTTGACGATTAAAATCGCAACGGAATTTTGCCCACAAAGTGTTGCTAATGCCTATTATTATTAAAGCTAAATAATAGTAGTAGGTGGGACCCCCTTGTAGATTGGAGATCAGGTCTGGTGCTTATTTGATGTTGTGCTACTGTCTGGCATTGCTTACATGGTGTTATGATCTTGGTTTATTGGCAATTCAGAAAGCATACTCTGTGTTTTATGTTTCTTTAGTTTCAAGTTTATTTTACAATGGCCTATGTTATCCTTGTTATCATTGCTATCAATTATTGGGATCTGTTGTGAGGAGACCTGCACAATAAACATGTTAGCAAATAACACAGACAATAAATTGGAAAGAAATGAAAAGTAATGTAACAAATGCAAATGGAAGAATTTAAAACTATGATATATATTATACTACATGCATCAATTTTAAATGGATTGTTGTTATCCTAGCTATTAAGTTAATAGCTATGCGATTTTATTTGAATTATATAGTCGATATGCATGGGGATTATGCTATGGTACAGGTTGATGTGGATCGTGCTATTGGTGATAATTCGATACATGGTTTATTGGATCATATAGTTGATATGTAATATGGTCAAGTTGGAATGGAAGGTATGATGTGGGTGGCGCGTTTGACAAGTAATAGATGTAATTTCCAATCCATGCTTTAAATGAATTGTTGGTAGATTAATGGTTGGCGTATACTATTGAATTAAATTGAATGTGGGCGGAGGCGACGTGCATTTACTGCACATCACCCTTACTCCTTTCATTGGTTGCCACCCTAGTTGGGTTATCGTTCAACCTTGTTGATGTGGTTATGCTCTGATTTCTTAGCAAAGAGGAACCGCTCGGACAACTCGCATTTTAAGGTGTTCAATTACAGGTATGCCTTTTTTTGGCCATTCATGAGTCTGCTCTGGTTATGAAATGATTATTGGCTCAGGTGTATTAGTTTGTGCTTTCCTTAAGTATTGCAACTGTGTAAAATTGTGATTTTGAATGAAGCGTTGATGGTTCTCTCTGCAATAATGTTGATGTCATAGTGTTATTGGTCATCCTGGGTGTTAGCAGCCATAAGGGCTCTTTGTTATCCTTTCTAGTTTAGTTGGAGGGTTTTTGTTTGGTCTTGGGTGACTGGTCGTCCTCACGCATTCTTATCGCTATGTCCAGTCTTTGGCTTTTATGGGTTTTAATGGTTGGAAGCACTCTATGTCACTGCATCTTGTTCACTTGGGCATTGGTTGTTTTCATCACTAAGGGTTACACAGTGGGTTATTTTGTTCTTTCTCGGTCCTGTCTTCACTTCAGCGTTGTGGTTGTTTGAATGGAGAGCCACGAGGGTTATACCCTGTGTGTGTTAAGTATCATTGTTGGCCGAATTGGAGCCTCACTCCTCTTTTATAGCCCTCCTGTCACGATATTTGTTACCTGTCCACAAATAAGTTGTGGTTCTCTCTGTGTATGCACCGTTGGTCTTGGAGGTTTTCACCATTGGAAGGAGTCAGCTCTAGCTTTCCTTGTGTTGGTCATAGAGCAAACCCTTAACTCTGTAGGTCTGAGGATTGATATAGAAGACCGGCGTGGCCTGTCGGGTTTACTGCTTGGTTATTGTTGGATGGTTGGGTATTGTCGACAAGAATTGGGTACAGACTCGCCCAGTTGGTCATATGACGATCGTGTTGGTTTTGATATCTAGTTACTGCCTGTGTTATTACAATGGATAACCCTGCATTGTTAATTGGGAAGTCCAAATACACAATCGATTTCCTTGTGTTTGATAATCCAGTATTGTTTTAATTGAGAAGGTCACAACCTCGCTTCGTGTCGATGCGTGGGTATGTGTGGTTTCCACAACATGTTGGGTCGGTTATTGATTGTTACGACAGTCCAAGTATAGGCTCAAAATTGAGTTGGTTGATTGGTTGATACACAATCACTGTCTTTTTGCACTAAAGATTATTTGGATGTTTAACTTGCCATTGGTTAAAATTGCTTAATGATACTTGTGCATACTGCATTTGTGTGTGTGGTGTTCCTACGCAACGAATAAATGGTCATTGTAACTATGAGTTCTTTTGGGGCCAAATGGCTATTGCGACCAAGATGACTGTAGCAAATCCATCCACTGTATGTGTTATGATTATTTGATTGCATCATTAGGAATGAGCCCGAGTTTACACAGCGTGGTTGATTGCAATTTGATTAATTTGAAGCAATATTGTATTAGATTGATAGCTCGACATGATTGGTTAAGTTAATATTGTGATTGTGTGTTTAGAATTGTAAAATGGGAATGTCGCATCGTGGTGTTTTGGGTGGTTGCTCACTGTGTATGATATGGATAATTTCGGGTTGCGCACTCAGAGATAGTCACAGAGTTTTAAGCACGACTTGATGCAATTCGGTTATTTGTTTTATGAAGCCAAGCATGTTGTTGGTACCTCATTGTGTTGGATGGATATCCTAGCATTTTGATTATTTAGAATCACATTGAATTGGGCTTGTACAGTGACAGAATTACACTTGCATGATTGAATTATTTTGTGCATAGCATGTGTTGAAATGGTGGCTATTGTCTACCTGTTTAAATGACAAGTCGAGGTTTTACAATTAAATGTTGATTATTGGGTTAACTGTCATTATGTATGTTTAAAGAATGTCATGCATTTCAAATGACAGGCCTGATTGCAGTGATAGTATAACTTCATTGCAATTTTGAAACACAACTTTCGGTGTATTTGATGATTGAAGAAATGTGTGGGTAGTGGTTGATTTTGATGGTTAACGGAGTGGAAATGGTTACTACTATACATTTGAGAATTGTTATAAGATGTAAATTGGATAAATAAGAGGAACATAATTCCCCTACAAATTGCTATGGAATGCATACTATCTTGTTGATGGCACTGTGTTAGACATTTGACTATGAACAACGAAATAGTTAATACACAGTAATTGTTATTGGGTCACAATGATCATTTGGTTGGTGTATCTCCTTTTGCCAGAATGATTATATGGATTACTAGATCAATGTTATGAATAGTACCCGCTCTAATTTCCCCACCATTATTTCGCTTTTCGCTAATTACAACCCCATCACCTTCCCACGTTCATTTTTTCACTCCATGTTCTAAATTATGTGTTGAAACAGTTGGCAGTAGCAGTGTCTTGGTTGAACTACAATGATGTTTTCTTTAATTTACAGTTGATTGTTGTTGTCTTTGAGAAGTAATCGTATTTTTCCCCCCCTCATCATATCATGTTTCACTCAATACAAACCCCTCACATATCCCAGAACCCTTTATTAACCCCCTGCTCACTAATAAACATTAAAACATTTTGTATGGATTAGATTGCATGAGTCTGATACATTTCTGAGCCAAATCTATTTCATATTTTTTAGAGTTGTCATGTATGGTTATTTAAAATACTATTTGTTAATCAATCATGCATGCAGGAATGGGTTTTTTCAGCCGAGGTAGCCATGGCCAAGGAAACAGAGGGAGAGGTAATTGGAACAGAGGCCCAAGAAGGCCAAGGTTCTCCATACATTTTGATGTTGGCTCACAAGAGCTTGCCCAATTGTTTCAGGTCGGATTTTTCAATTGGATTGGGCAGGGAGTAGTCCAACCTAGTCCTGAAAGGCCATCTTTCCAAGTTTCGCAAGCCCCTGGTATCCCTATGCCTCCTCACGTCTCATTGCAACCCGAGGTTCATGAAAATGATGGATGGCAAGAGATTGTCCACCCGACAGTCTCCCAACATCGTGGCTGGCCCAATTTGTCCTTGCTTGCTCCTCCGCCTAACAACCAAATTGTCTAAGCTGCCCTTGACCACTCGCCAGTGCAATCCTCCCATGCTAGCAAGAGATTGAAAACTGAGGCCCACCATGCCCTTGACAAAGGAAAAGCCAATGCTGCCCCTTCCTCACCAATGGCTCTGAAAAATCTGTGTCTTCCTGGATGCATTTGAGGGACAATTGTTCCCACGTGATCAATGAGATTAGGCCTAAGGGCTCAGCGCAGCCAAAGGTAAATTCAGGAAAATCAAAGGGTGACAGCAGCAAACAAGGAAAGATTGCATCGCAGAGTGGGAAATATGGATTTTGGGTTTTTATTTTTATCTATTGTTGATGACAGTTGACTTTAGGAAACTTTGGACAACATGTTTTATTTTTGGTTACATGAGTAATATTTTTTGAAAATAATTTCAAATATTATGAGCTAAATTGCCAAATGTGAATATGTGGATGGGAGACACAAGGAGGTGTGTTTTGCTTAACTAAATAGTTATGTTATGATTGTTATGAGCTAAAGGGAGTCACAAGGGGTCCCACCTACTAGTTATTATTTATTTATGACCCTTATTATGATTATTACTTTTCCCCTTAACTAAAGTTGGTTGAGTCTTTTAATTAACTTAACTAATGAGTTGGTTCAACTACTTCAACCAATTCTAAATTGTTTAAAAGCAAAAGTAAAGGGAGGAACAAGGGATGATAGAAGCAGAAACATACTAAGGTTTTCTCTTTGAGTTTATGTTGAGATAGTTCAATTTTCATTCATTCATTTATTCATCACAAGCCTAATTCTCTTTTATGATAGCAGGGTCTTATTGTAGACAACAATATTCAGGATTGAATCACAATATTCAGACACTTTTTTTTCGGAGGTGTTGATCTATCTTTGATAGTCTGTGTAGACTTATCTGTTTGTGAATTAGTTTTCATGACTAAAAAATGCTATTGTGCAGAGTCGAGTGGGAAGCAATATGTGGCAAGTTGATCTAGCTTTTAGAGTTCAGTTTTGGTTTTATGTCAGAGATCCTTTTGTGTGTTCCATCGCGGATGTCGAAGTTTGACTTTGGTCCAAAATTTCTGCATGAGATTTTGTAAAGAAAATGACTCTTTCGTGAATTTGAATGAAATAAAGGATTGGTTTATGTCTCATTTGTCTTGATTATCATCTTTGGTGACTTTACTTATATCTTTACATTTATTTCAGCAATTGATATGTTCAGAAAATTACATAAAAAGTAAATTTCCAGCAAGCTTTTTTATTAAAAAAGACTAGCCTAAGCACTCGTAATTAATACTTGTGAGTTAGGATGTTATTTTTGTTGTCTATAAACATAGGGTGATATTCCCATCTACTTTGCCTTAGCCAAGCAAGGTCTAAAAATGCTTGAGTAAGATCATTTCATATTGTTTCCTCAACACGACCCACCCTAATAAGAAAACAACCCACAATTCTTCAAACGAAGGAGGAGATAAGAACCCTCCTCCAGGTAAAATTGATAGTTCTCGCAAGCTTCCCGTGAGGAAGAAGAGAAAAAGCATTGTGCCAAAAGCGGAAGAGCCCCGAACTGAAAGTGATATACATGTCTTCTCCCTTGAAGACATGGAACTTGAGACTGATATTGAAAACGTATTCCCCAACGTTGATCAGCCCGAGGACACGATCCACAATAATCCCCTAATGGAAATAGCTGGGACCAAGATTTTTGACAAAGATGAATCCTTCATATTCCAGAGCATTGTTTTTTACAACGAATATAAAAATTTAATTATTGAAAAGAGAGATGTAAGAAATAAGAAAGGGAAATCTCATTCAAAGATTAACCTTAGGAACATGCAGTCGTCCCAAATCTCTCGAATTCACCGAGCGACCAGAGATGCTCTTGATGATTCCATTGGAGGCCTTGAGGTGGAGAATGCCAAACTGAAGGACCGAATCAAGGAATTGGAGGAAGCTTTGATTCCTATCCCATTGCTTCCCAATACTTTAGCAATAACTATGCCTACCACACCTACAGCCAAGTTAAAATGATCCTCCAACCTCCTCACATCATGTAGAGGCTATGTGGAGAAGAATATCAAGAAAAGAATGGAGCTAATTACTGAAGCATGGGAAACATAAAAAAGTATAACTTCCTTTGGAACGAGGGCACATTACCTCCAAGAATATTTGCATATGGATTTAAAAAATGAAGAAGGTTTCTATCTAGACGTGGTCGTCCCTTTTGGCATCAAAGTCGCCAACATGACATAAATGAGAAGAAGAGAAGAATATCTCCCCTCCCCAAACCAGATCAAACAATTAAATGCATGTTGGAAAGAGAAAGTTAAGAACCTACATCTCATTGTCCTATCATGTGAACAAGTTGTATCAAAGAAAGAAGAATTATTGAGAAAGCTGGCCGAAATAGATTTAGCCGGAAGTACCAACGAGGTCCAAGACCCCAAATTAATCCTCAACTCCTTGTTCTTAACCAAGAAAGCCTTCGATGAAGAAGTTTAGATTTTTAAGGGGTTGTCTTTTGAAAAGTTTTATGGCATCCTTGAATATGATGAGGATGACATGGACAACTGGCTAGATGACTATTCGGTAAAAAATCAAGAATTGAAGAGACTTTACGTAATCTTTCTATCGATCTAAGAGAATTAGAAAGTGATCTTTTCAACATAAAAATCTAGCATGATATCAACGTGGCCCCCATGAGAAGCTACATTGAAGAATGGCTCCAAAGGGCAATCGACAAGCTCACCGACGAAGGGCAACAAGCGGTTGGCACGACTCCAGTAACCGTCGACGAAAGCAATAAAAAGGCATCAACAAGCAAATATCAAAGGGGGAGAGAGATACCATCATAGTAAGTCTATACTGATCACATCATGCTTTCTTTATCAATCCAGTTTTCCACCTCTTTAAATAGAAATGTCTAACCAAAGACTGATAACTTCCAATTTCTTCTTTTCAGGTCTTGTTGTCTACCGTCGCCCACTTCTTCTTTCTACAGTCCTATTTCTTGTACTTATTTCTTTTATGGTCAGCGGGAGCCCCAATCCCAATCTATATGACACACACATTTAAATTTCGAGGAATATGTAACATACATTATTATTTTTTGAGAAATTTCAAAGAAAACTATTTCGGGAACAATCTCAATGGTGCCTTGTAACCCTGTTTTCGGAATGCAAAGTTAGTTCTCTTTATGCATGTCGGTCATCTTATTTTATTTTTATGTGCTCAGAAATATTTATCTTAAACTATGTTGGATGTCAGGAAATTGTGTTTATTTAATTTGAATGTTTAATGTGTGTGATTCCTGGTCCTATTTTCCAGGAACCTTTAATTCAAAAAACAAAAAAAAACATTTTCTATCATTTTGTATTGCTTTAAGTCATTACGACAGACTTTCTCTAAGTCCCACATTTGAACTACACACGCCCCAGGAAAAACTTAAAGAGGAGTACCACATCTATAAAAACGCAGTAGGATTAACATCCTCGTTAGGTTTTCGTTTCAGTCCTAACAGATTCAAGGGTCAACAGACTTGTAAATACATCTGCAAGAATATCCGCAAAAATAAAAACCTTCAAAAAATTTTATCATTGCCAAAAAACAATAAACTGGATAGACATGTTACAAATATATCAGTTGGTACTATATTGAATTGTCATAGGCATCTTACAAATATTTCAGTTGGATAGATATGTTACAAAGATGCCATCTTCCTTGAGAGAAATTGCAGATCAACCTCTACAAAGTGGGCTTGCTGCTCACGGGCAAAAGTTTCAGGAAAAGGGAATCTTCCTCTGTCTCGACACCTTCTTTTCAAACAGTTTAAATTAACTTTAATGAGCTAAAAAATCATGAAAATAAACAATCATGTTACGTGTGTGTTAATATATAGAAAAAACTAGCAAACACAGAGGTCACACAAGAAGATCAAAGAATCTTTGACATTGAACACATTTTCAAAAAAAATTATATGGGTTTTTTTGCCACCACATATAATTTTATTTATCCTAACACATATAGAGACAGACAAGCCAGATGATCTATTTAATAGAATGAAATGGATGTTGTTTTCTTTGTCCATGGGAAAAATTAAAGAATTGACTATGGAAATTGAAGTTAACTCTAAATATTGGGATGAAAGTCAGTTTAAAGTATACAAAGATTATTATAAATGAATTTCATAAATACATTAAAGAGATAAACCCTACAATGTAGGAACATAAATTTTCAAGATGGCAAGTCAGACTCCAACAATATATCAAGTTACAAGTGATGGGGATATATGTGCTTTTTAGTAGCTATCTGTTGCACTACTGGTAATAGGAAAAATTACAGAATCTTATTAAGAAAATAAAATCAATATGGATTATGCAAAACACTGTATATTTAGAATGAGAATACTTTCAGAAACTAAATGGTTTCAATGCCAGAATTGGTCTAGGATATTAACGCTTGGGGGCCTTCTCTTTCTGAAATGAATGTGAGTTGTTGATCAATTTTTAATGTGCGATCTGGGCGACATTGGCACTTTAGCGTCCCTATTAAATTTTTACCAACCTGTCAATTTTAGAACTCCCCTGGCCATATTTAGCGATGGAAAAAATTTCTCACAAAGTGACTTTCTTGCTAATTACTTGTTAACCCGATATTAATATAATATTATCATTAACTAATTTGGGAATTCAGGACTCTGGCTCTTCGGGGCTCCGGGCTTCATGTAGCAGCCTGACGTCTTATGGCTGACGTGTCGTAGAGTGCCACGTGTCATTTTCTACATGGATACCACCTATCCTACATGTTGCTTGCCACGTGTCCGAGACAGTTTCCGTGTGTCTACGATACTTCGAGCTTCTCATTCTCCCACGGTCCCTCCATACATGTGCATTTATTCTCATTCCAACCTGGCAGGGACTATGCTGCCATGCAACACTTGTTAATTATGAAAACTTAGTTAGTTATTATTATTAAGTAGACCCTTAAGATCATGACCATTTGTCATGGCTCATCTCTTCAACACTATATAAAAAATTCACATTGATCAATTGTATAATCACTTTTATCAAGTATTAGTAATTGTAATTTATTACACAGTCATGTGTGTACAACCTCCTATGCAAGTATATTTCTTCATAACTATATAAAACAATCACATTTATCAATTGTATAATCACTTTTATCAATTATCAGTAATTGTAATTTATTACACAGTCATGTGTGTACAACCTCTTATGCAAGTATATTTCTTCATAAATCTATAATAAATACAAAATGCACAAAAGAAGAGAATTCATATCTAAAAATCATTGACTCGGGTTTCTTACATTGTTGTTTAGGTATTTAAGTCTAGCGAGAGAAGCATACAAATTATTTTTGTTTCTTATATTAAATATGCTATAAAGTTATTTGAGAATTTTAAAATGGAGAATTGCAATCCTTATCACGCGTTAATGGAGGTTAGACACAAATTGTTAAAGGATGAACAATGAAAATCTACTCATGAAAAGTTGTATAAACAACGTGTGGGCAATTTGATATATTTGACTCCTATCAAACCAAATATAAGTTTGTAAGTTTGTTTACTTTTTTGTTTTGTTTTTATTTATTTTATTTTTATTTATTTATCAAGTATAATTAATATTTATATTTAAAGAAGGTTGTAGCAAAACCAAATAGTTTAAGATTACAAAAAGATGATGATTGATCGACTATTGTTGGTTTAAAGATTAGAAAAGACTAAAAATTAGAGACATGTACTAACTTTTCTATCATTTCCATATCCTATAGGTACTATCCTAACATGTATAATGTTTTACAGACTAAAATGGAAGTAGAACTACTCGATAAGACACGCAAACTAACATGAAAATTTGTTTGAAATACAACCCTTAAAGGGCTTATTCTTTGACTCGAACCTAGTTCTCCATAATGTAGTCTATTAGCTGCATGTTTGTGTCCATTGAGGCTCCAACTACATCTTCAAATTCTACAATATTCATGTTCACAATGAAGGGATAGAAGTACATAGAGGATTCTTCCTTTACCTTGGATTAACATGAATGAATGGGGAATGAAGGGAGATGGAGATGGTTTGAAATCTTGGAAACAAGAGAGTATATGGAGTTTTCCTTGCATACTAAAGATTCCTATCTCCTTCGATGGCTATGCTTGATATTGGGATCGGCTTGTTAATTTTTTTAGCACTAATAGTTGGACCTCCACCTCCATTTCCTGTAGGTCACGAATATGTAATTTGTATTCCCACTCTTCCCACCACCTCATCCAACATATAGTGGAATTAGATAGATTGAATTGTGCCTCGTAAATATGGAATTTGCACCCACAAATTCATCTTCTAACCTCTATGAAATCACACACTACATAGCATCCAAACCTATTGTGGCTTTGCATAGATTCTACAGGCACTCCCCTTAATCTTTTCAACTCCTTATCAAATCACAAAATAGCCTTCCCAACTAGTCCATCGTAAGGCATAGAACAAGGACCTCGACTATGGATTAATACTAGTGATGCCAAAGCAAGGAGGAGGAATAATATCAGCCTTTAGCAAAAGAGATACACGGACATTATAGAGGAAAACCCACATTCATGAGATCGCCTCCTAACACAATACTAAATAGACCTAGGTTGAATGCATAGTAATAACACAACACACACCTCCTTATTGCCATTCACACCTCCTCTGTATTCGCATGTGCAAGGGTATATTATGCATTTGGACACATGGCCAAGTGCGTGAGAATTAAATGTCATGGGCGGTGGCGATGTGATGTATCCTCCCATTTTAAATTTATCTTTTCTCCCTCCAAATTTACTCCTAAATTTGCTTATTCATATGCTTGGAAATTGTGGTGTCATAGAACATGGAAAAATTATATTGATTTAAACTCCTCCACCAATGCTTGTGTTCTGATCATGAGGTGAGATAATTTAGTATCATTTGGTACAATAGTAATGCATACGATGAATGACTATTAATGAATCTCCCATCCTTGAAACACTAATAGGGTATTTTCTTCATTGTTTGATGTAATTCCCAAACCCCATGCATAGGTATGCTCTCGTATTCCTTCAGGATCTAGGATGCTCCCCACCATCCTACCTCCCCTCATACCAATTACAAGCTTTGTTGTTGGTATGTCATATAGCGATTTAATCTGCCAAAGATGATACATTGATATGTGCCTAAAAGAGTTCTCAAACACATCAAAGGTACATTGAATTATGATATTTTGTTTAAGAAAAATGAAACCTTGAAGTTGAGTGGACATGTAAATGCAGATTGGGTAGGTTTAAAGGATGGTTGGAAATCAACTACATGATATACATTCAATATTGCATCTTAGAGAAATTTCCTACATGAGTAAGAAACAATTAATGATATTGATGTCTACTAAAGTAGAGTTCAAGGTCGCCTTAGATGCAACAAGATAAGTAGTTTGTCATCATTGAATATTGGAGGACATGAATCTTCATGGATTTGAATATACACCATCGAAGTGTAAGAATTAAAGTACCATCAAGTTTGAAAAAGAATCTATTTTTTCATAAATTATGAAAGTAAACATGTAGAAATCCATTGTCATTATAAGAGAGATCAAAGTCCAAAACAAGGAATTTGAATTAATTTATTGTTAGAAATAAAATCAAGTAGTAAAATTAAAAGGTAAGCAAAAGAAACAAGGGTTTAAGGTAAGTATGAATTTTTCTTCTTTTTGTTGGAGTGCACTGGTGTGGAAAAATTCAATCTAGGGTTTAACAGTCACAGTTACAGCAACGGTCAACATGGTTACCAAAGGGGGAGGGAGTGGAACCCCCTCCTACAAGCAGGTCGTGGTGGGTAGAGGGAAAGGCTCACGCGGCATCAATTTCAAGGAACCTCTGACAGGCACCTCGGGATCAAGATAAAAAAAGAATCAAGAGGTCAACCAAGGCAAAAGTTATCGCATGGGGGAAGAGGCCAGAGAAGCCCAGAACGGTACGCAAGAAATGACGAACCCCAGTGGGGTAGGTGGGTGCAACCTGTGTAAACCTAAAACAACATTGTTCCCCCAACGTTATACTGGAAGACCCCCAAACACAACTCTTCCAGGATCATATGAAGACGCATGCATTGATCTGCAAGTTCATGGGCCTGTGGCCCACAGATTAAATGTTGCGCAACTCGATAAAATACCAATGGAAGTCGAGTGGAGAAGTTGAACTCCACTTGGGATCAAAAGGTTTATTCATAGAAATATTTATGAACCTAGAGGATAGAGATAAAGTCTTTGAGGGGGGGGCATATTTCCATGCCTCAACGGGGCTGTACATGCGCCCATGGAAGGAAAACTTCTCCCCAGAGGAAGAAACCTTTAAAAATGTCCCAGTCTGGCTAAGGCTTTACTCCTTACCGCTAGATTACTGATTGTCGTCCACCTTCGAAGTAATAGGGAACACACTTGGAAAATACGTCAAGACATTGGAAGCGACATTAAAAGGAAGATACACATTCTATGCAAGGATCTGGATAGAGATGGATGTCTTGGGGGCTCTTCCGGAGGCCATAAGCCTGGAATTTAGGGATGAGGAATGGATACAAATCATAGACTAAGAGCATATCCTATTTCGATGCATAAGATGTCATGGAAATGGACACCTACTAAGAGAATGTCCTCTCAATAAAAAACAAGAACCTGAAAACACCAAACCACAGCAGGATGAGGACGGTTTTGTGAGGCCGAATCACAAAAGCAGAAGAAACAAAAGACAAGGCAAGCCCCCAACTAGAAGCAACCCGGAAACCAGGAATAGAGAAGAAGGAAGGGGCAACCCCAACCGGGGGGAAGAAAGGGGAAAGGAAAAGACGAAAGCTAGGGAAACAAGTGAACAAGCAACTCATGAGAACACAGAAAATTCAAACAACAAGGGAGAGTCGGGAGGCAACGCGAGTCCTATGGAAGGAGGAAACAAAGACGCCAATACCCCAATGCAGGAGGTAGATGGAGATACTGAGATGACACCAAACAAGGTAGGAACAAAAGACCCAGATCTCAGAGACATTGTGGAATGGGAAGGAATAGACCTCCTGAACATACTGGAGCAATGGAAAAGGCAGGGAGTTGACAATATGCCAGTGGAGCAACTGGATCGCATTCAATATCTCTTCCTCCTAAGGGAGGAAGAAAAATCCAGAGGTACCAAGCGCATGCAGGGCGAGATAGGACACCTGGGAATGAAAACAGGAGATGGACAGCCACAACACTCACCCAAGTAGGCAAGGAAGAAGAAAGGTAGGAAATCAAACAGCGTAACCCTACAAGAACTAGGAGCCATGTTGATAAACTCAGGTAAAATTAAAAATCTTTTCCCCAACTCCCCCCCACATGTTTACATGAAGATTATAACCTATAATATAAGAGGCCTAAACAATCCAAGAAAGCAATGAATCCCTAAAAATAGACTGAGGAAGGAACAACCTGACCTCTGTTTCATTCAAGAAACAAAATAAAAACTGGACAGAATGGAAATAATCAGTAAAAAACACTGGAGAAAGTACAAGATGTTGGTTGTGGAAAGCCAACAGACGATGGGATGAATTCTCACTTTGTGGAACCCACAATCGGTGAACCTACTCGCAGCAGAAGCCACGAGACACACACTTTCGGTCAATATGCAAGTTATAGGGAACACGACGAAAATTCTATGCATGAATGTGTATGGACCCCAGGTGTTGGAGGAAAAAAGGAGAATGCTCCTATACCTAGAGAATCTAAAAGAACGAACCAACAACCTCCACTAGATTATGGTTGGGGACTTCAACATCATCACTACTCTTGCTGAGAAAAAAGGGGGCACCGGGAGACTGGACAGGGATGCAGAAGAATTATCATCTTTCATAGACACAATGGAGCTTGTGGACATCAGGACTAACAATGGACAGTTCACCTGGAACACCAAATGACTAGCTCACCATCAAGTAGCCACAAGGCTAGATAGATTCCTGGTTTCAGAATCCATCATTTGGAAGGGTTTAGCTTTGGACTGCAACATCCTCCCCTACGGAGGATCAGACCACTGGCCGGTTCAATTGGAAGCGAATTTTCAGACCACACCAAAGAACAGGCCATTTAGATTTGATAAATTTTGGATTGACCATCCCACCTTCAAGGAGAACATCAACCAATGGTGGGAGGAGGAACTACCAGACCAAGGGACAGGGATGTTCAAACTATACAAGAAAATCAAGTACATCAAACAAAAACTTAAGGAGTGGAACAAAGAAGTCCTTGGGAACATGGTCTGGGGGAAAAAAATCATCGAGGACAGGATGAGGAAGCTGCAAGAACTTTGCATCGAAGAGGGATACACAAAGGAACGAAAAAAAGAAGAGATCCAAATGATTCAGGAATGGGAAGAAAGATGCAAGCAGGAAGAGACTCTGTGGCACCAAAGGTCCAGAATAAGGTGGCTTAAGGAAGGGGAGAGGAACACCAATTTTTTTCACAAAACAACTATCGCAAGAAGATCTCATAACAAAATCTTGAATATTAGGGATCAGGATGAAATCAAAAGAGAATCCCACCAGGACATTGAAAATACATTGGTCAATCATTTCCAGGGGATAGCCAAAGAGCCCAACCAAGACAGATACACGACCATCCAGAGGATAACTCAGCACATCCCCAATTTGGTCACAGAGGATCAAAATGTCAGCCTATGCAAACCCATCGCAAAGGAAGAAATCGACCAAGTGGTCCAGGAGATGCCCAATGGAAAGGACCCAAGCCCAGATGGCTTCAGAGTGGAATTCTTCAAAGCCTGCTGGGATGTGGTTAAATATGACATATATGGGGTGGTGGAGGACTCCAGGTGCTCGTCATCCATGCTGAAAGCTTTAAATCCCACAATGATTACTCTAATCCCAAAAGAAAACGAGGCTAGGACTCCAGATCACTACAGGCCTATAGCTTTGTGCAATGTGGTTTACAAGATAATTTCCAAAGTCATAGCCAATAGAATGAAACCACTCCTTCCCACACTGATTTCACAGGAACACGCGAGCTATGTGGAAGGGAGACAAATCCTGGACAATATCATCCAAGCCCATGAGATAATCCACATGCTGAAAAGCCAAAGGAGAGGGGGGATGATAATCCAACTTGACCTGGCGAAGGCTTATGATAAAATAGGATGGCACTACATGGCCAAGATGCTAGAATCTTTTGGTTTTGACCAGCATTGGATCATGCGGATCATCACTCTAGTCTCAACGACAAGTTTCTCGCTGCTAATAAATGGAGCCCCAGCCAAACCTTTCTATCCATCTAGAGGCATCAAACAAGGGGATTCACTATCCCCCTTCCTGTTCATTCTAATGATGGAAGGGTTGAGTAGAAGTATAAAGAGCACAACTGCAGCTAGTGAAATAAAAGGCCTCAAACCGTTTGAAAACTATCCAACCTCAACACACCAATAGTTAGTTTATGACACCCTGCTCCACGGCACACCCACGGTAAAGGAAGGGAAGGCTTATAAAAAAATCTTAGAAGACTTCGGGGAAACCTCGAGGGAGGAAATCAACTACTCCAAGTCCATGATATATTTTTTCAACACTAATCCGGAAATTCAAAGAAACTTGGCCAACATTATGGGGTTTGAACGTAAAACGCTCCCAACGAAATACCTGGGAATCCCCCTAACGGATAGAGATTGCAAAAATGCTACGTGGGAAGGAGTTATCAGTAAATTGCAGGAGAGGGTAAAAAACTGGACATGCAGAGCTCTAAACCTAGCCGGAAGGCTTATCCTCACCAAAACAGTTCTACAAGCAATTTCGGCGTTTATGATGTCAATGTTTCCAGCCCCCAAAGGAATACTACAAAATATAAGAGCCATCCAAAGAGATTTCCTATGGAGAGGCGCAGAAAACAAAAAGAAATGGGCCCTGGTGGCCTGGGACAAGGTATGCATACCAAAGAGAAAAGGAGGCCTAGGGTTACAAGACCCAAAGGTAACCAACGAGGCCTACGGGGCAAAGCTCTAGTGGAGATGGGTAAAATACAATTCGGTGCCATGGGCGAATCTCTGGAAATCCAAGTATTTCCCGAACATCAACGACCATGAGGGAGTTCAGTTCATGGGAACAAGGGAGGGCTCAATCATCTGGAATCTCACCTAGAAAAATAAGAAATGGATCCAGAGCCATAGCTTCTGGGAAGTCAAAAATGGTAGAAAAACAAGGTTCTGGGAGGACACATGGCAACATGAACCCAGAACGGAAACTCCAAACAGGGAGGAGCTCCAACAGGAAATGATTGCGCAAGGCAAAACAAAAATCCATCAATACTGGAAGCAAAGGGATGGCAGGGCCAAATGGAGGATATGGGACAAGCTTAATCCACAAAATAGAGCCCAGATCGAAACAATAACGAAAGAGGTGGAGGAGGAATTGGGGAAAAGGAAAATCGGGGTCTCGGAAGAAGATGACCAATTGAGGTGGGGTAGGAAAAATGGGGCAAATTCAACTTAAAAGAAGCACGACATTACATCGCGAGCCAAGACCAATAAAATCCGAAGCCACAGTGGGAAAATATCTGGAAGAGTCCCCAATGGCCAAAAATCAAAATGTTCGAATGACTAGTACTACACCGCATAATTCTAACCTGGAATAACCTCATGAAAAGGGAGTTCATAGGTACCTATCTCTGCCATCTCTGTTAGGTCAAGGAGGAAACAATTGATCACCTCCTCGACAAATACAACTACACAACCAAAATTTGGGATTGGGTGGCATGCATATACAACCAATCTAATAGAGTCAGGGAACATCAGCGCAACCATCAAAGACTGGAATGAAAGATACAGTGAAAATGAAATGGTGAACCTTTGTTGGAATCTAACATCGGGGATGATCACCTGGGAGATCTAGAAAGAAAGGAACAGGGGCATCTCCAACAATGAAATCCTATCGGCAAAAAGGCTGAAGGATGCAATAGTCTCTCAAATAAGAGAAACGGTGCAGAGCCAAACTACAATAAGGAGAAATTTCAACTTACATACCAAGACTCTTGCATCTTGGAATTTTTCCATCTAAAATATTGGAGAAACAACATACCTGTGGGACGTGAACCGCAACTCCAGATAGGAGTCTGCAACTGGATTCCTCCTCTATTAGGGTTCCTCAAACTGAATTTTGATGGGGCGGAAAAAGGAAATCCGTGAGTGGCAGGGACAGGTGGAGTGATCAGAGACAGTGATGGAAATATCATCTGAATGTATGCTGGGAGCATAGGAAACTCAACAAACAACACAACGAAATTCAGAGCCCTGGAGCTCGGCCTTGAAATCTTGCGCCAAGAAAGGATGACAAATACCATCGTGGAAGGTGACTCCACCCTGGTAATCAACACGGCGAAAAAACTCCAAAATGACACTAGAGTGGGCAAGGTTCAGAGACACTGGCACCTAGCACACTCCCTGCATAAAATCCAGGAGCATCTAAGAACTTTGAACACAATGGAGTTGTGGTGGGTGAATAGGTCAGAGAATGCTCTAGCAGAGAGACTCGCCAATGAGGGGGTCAGCAAGGAAGGCTCAGAACTAGATGAAGCCTGGATCAGAATACCGAGCGGGAAACTTAGGACAAATTGCAACCACCCGGCGGCAAAAGATCATGATGGCAGCCTAAGCATGGAAAGTCACATCGAGGAGGACAACGCAAGGCCTCTCGGAAGGAACATGGGACCCAGGCAGATTATGATTGCCTAACACTTGGCCACCAATTATCATGCAAGATCACAATAGGCAGCAGGTGGGCGAACAGAAGCAAGGCCGATACATTAGTAAGAGTCGTGGGGAAATCACAGGTGAATGGTCAGGCAGCGAGTCGAATGCAAAAAATGACTTAAGGCATGAGGAGATGGTGATAACCAGGAACGATCCACCAGCCCCCAGTACAGGTACGCGGATAGGCATAGTTGGATCACAAGCGAGTAAGGGCAGTGGACAGTATAGAGATAAAGGTGGTACCATCATGATCAAATGCGCCTTACTAGCAAGTAATGACGGAAGCGCTCACCACCATGGGCAAATCATGGCTGGAAGTATAGGCTCGCAGCAGGGGAAATACCATAAGTAGAGGGACAACAAGAGTAGAAGCAAACAAAAGGAGCGCAACAGTAAGGGTTATTACAGTTTCAAGGGAAGAAAGAGTAAGGAAACTTGTGAAGTGCGGTACAGGCCGAATAGCCAGAGCAGAATCTGCGACAGGAAAAGAGGGATGGCACAATTGAAGCATACGCACAGGAAGAGGAGCCCCCTTCGGAAGGAATTTTCGGAAATTTCACGACGGTTAACAGGAATGGAGCAGGCAGCGAAATATGTGGAGGGAACCTTCCATACTCTGGTTGTGTCGAAGGGGAAGGCAACAATTACCCGTTGGGAAGAGGAATTAAAGGACAAGCACAAAGGCAAAGAGTGGGGTGACATGGAGCTGGAAGCGGACTGGGTGACTGATCTGGGGGCTACATGACGCAGGGAAACCCTCTACCACAAAACGGTAGAGATGGCATGACTAACCAAGATGCTGATTGGGAAAGTGAATTCAGAAAAGGAGGAAGCCAGACAGGAGGATAACCGGGAAAACAAGACAATGTTGGGCGAGATTCTACGTCGCCTCAACAGTTTGGAAATAATCATCAAACTGTTAGTAGAGGTTCAGAAGGACCAAAAATGCAAGTTGGAGCGGTTGGCGACTCAGTTTCACCTTCACCTACGCTATGTTCATCACATGGAAATCACGTTTGTGGATGGATAAGGTGCACCAACCCAAATAAGGAAGACGTGCACGGTCTCCCCGAAGGAAGATAACAAGATCCAGGTGGATGGTGGGAAGGAGCACCCCCAGGTGCTGTAACGCCTCTTAGTTTCGTCTTTTTGAATTTTGATAGTCTGATGGCAGTTATGCCCTGGTTACAAATTTTGGTTTAGGGGGGAATTCTTAGTTTTTTCTTTATGTGTATGTTTTTCAAACTAGGTATGGAAGGTCTGGTCTAGTTTCCCCTTGTGGCAGACCATAACCATCCACCGCAACTATCAACTCTAGCAGCTGGGACCCCCTGGTCTAGTTTCCTTCTAAGCAGACCAGGATCCCCACTTTTTGTAACATAATACTTACAAGTAATATAGATTCCTACACTCACTTACAACAAAAAAAAATTAGTAAAATAAAAAAAAATTATAAAAAAAAATAGAGAAAAGTTTTAGAAATATTTTTTATGCCATGTAAATAAACATTAGGGTGAAAGTGTTAATAAATATTGTTTATTTATTATACTCACTGAAGACATTGGTCCTTAGGAAATCAATCAATTATGTAATACACATTATTATATTATTTTTATGTAATGTGATATTAGATACAAAAATCTCACAATAAATTGTAATATACACACATAACAATATAGGAAATCAATCACTTATGTAATACACATTATTATATTATTTTTATGTAATGTAATGTGATATTAGATAAAAAATCTCACAATAAATTGTAATATACACACATAACAATATAAGTCAAGCATTACATTAAGTTAATAAAATATTATTTCTTCTCTCATACTTCCTCTTGTGTTTAATTATTTAACATGGAATTATGCATAGGCTCGTCTTAGTTAAGGTTTTACCCCTAACTCATCCTAGTTAGCTCAAGATCCACAATGGTTAGATACCATCCATAACTACCAGGCCTTATATGTCTTGGTTATCTTTGACACATGGCTAGCGCTAGTGTTATGAATTCATCATTTTGTTAAGTTGGGGCTATGGGTTGATTGTATCTTCATTCCTTCCTCTCTCTCACCAAGCTATTGAATATATGACATGACCTTCCTTCTCATCTTCGTGAATACCTACAACAAGATGACTAAGAAGGGAACGCACTAGATGACTTCTTATTCATATTAGAATCAAAATATCTCTATTGCAAAACTAACAATCACTTCTAAATCCATGCCTCCTTGGGTGTAATGTTATATAATGTATATGTCGGTGCCTAGTTCTAAACACATGAGGCTATTGAAATAACCTCCACCCATTAAATATAATCAAATCTCACATGCCCAATCGTGCACCTATAATATTTGACCAATGGCTAGATCTTTCATCGTGGAACTCTATTATGCTTATGAGATCTTTCATGAGTGTAAAATGTAGTCTTATCCTTGCTAATTATTATTTGTTGAAACACTAAACAAACTCCTTGGGAGAAAATTATTTATCGTTTTCACTTCATAACACTTTAATGCGTCGAACAATTTACTTCTTGACAAGTTTCAGGAACTACTTGAACTTGTTGAATACCTTAAGGTTTCTTTTGTAAAAAGTACACAATTTTTTTTACATAGTTATCATCAATAAATATGAAAAAGTATTGGGAATCTACTTTCAATAAAATTATTTTATGTGTTATTTATCTAAGGTGTAACTCCAACATAACCCTAAAGTTACCTCGCCACCAAGATTATTGATTCCCATAACCACCTTGCTCACCCTTATTCATTTCATGGCACTAAGACATCTTAATCTATGATGCCACAACATGAGCTTGTCATTGACACTATCCACCCAAGTTGCTCTAGTGTACTTTGTTGGCATTGACACCAACTTCTTTTTTCATCTCCTAATCATTAATGACATGGATTGACTAAGTATCAATATATCATTCAATTTATACAACATCTCATATTTGACAAACTTAGAAAAATATTAACGTTCCTATACAATAAGCACTTCTACTTGTCAAATACAATTGCATCATCACCATCTATTATCTACTTGATTGATAATAAGTTAATCTTGATCTCTGGCACAAGTAATACATGGTTGATCTCATTCACCTAGTAGTGTATTTGCAAGTTAATTGAAACAATCCTCCAACCTTGAACATTGACATACACTTTGTTATGCATGTACACTTGCCATCCTCCTTTCATTTTGATAATGAGAAAACCACTCTGGATTCAATATTATGTGTTAGTATTCCCTAAAGTTGATCCACCAATAGTCTTAGATCTCCCTCCTAAATGTACAAGTCAAGGTCACAAAATTTTCCCCTGTTCAAATACTTTCACCCATTATTTTTTCTTGGGCTATCTTCTTACCATTGATCTTTTTCCAATCTAGGCACCAGTTCTTCATGTCTCTTCACTCGACATCAATATTATATTACCTCCTTGGCATTTACTTATGAATTTTGTGAACCTGGTAGAATGTACATACAAAATAAAACATTAATCATTTCCGTGATCCCTTCATGGTTTGTTCCATACTCTCTTCTTGTAAAAAACTTGTTATTTATCTATTAACATTCATATAGTTGACCTTAGAAATATAACGATGATATAGTTAGATTAGAGACATTGGCATCAATTTATTGAATTCATGATAGAACTCACATATTGTTCCTAGTTCCTTTCCCCTATAACCCTTATCTTTTCCCTCTAAGCTTCATGTAAATATTGTGACATCTAATTGATTTGATTATGTATTTTCCCTAAATAATCCCTCTCTTAATCATTCTAATTTAGTATTCATGTAAATTAATTAGACAAATTAAAATAATTTTTCAATTAAAATATTAATTTTGACCTTAAACGATAATCCTATTTAATTGTCATTAATTAAGTTTAATTTTTTTTTATAAAAATATGATTTAAATCTAATTAAAAATTTGACTATGAAAATTAACACGAATCCATCACAATAAAATATAATATTACTTATTTTATTGTACTTTAATTAACATTTTTTTTTTCTTTTGCTTCACTTTTTTGCAACTTTCTTCATGAGAGCTTAGGTTTCTTACCTCCGCAAAAGTGATCAATTTATCATATCATTTTCCAAATTTTGTCTCATAGATAGATGTTGATCCGATTCTCCCTTTCCACCGTTGGACACACTCTCCATGTGTGCGGTTGTGCCTATGTTTAGATTATTTATTCCTTTATATACATATTGAGCATTTCCCATGCATCTTTATGTTGGGAAGTTATTGGATCTTCTATTGGTGTTACAATGAACTTGTTTTTCCTCCAACCTTAACCTTAATAGCGTCCAACATACAAATATATAAATTCATTTGCATGCCAAACCTTAAATCATTTCCATCTAAAATATATAAATATATATTACAAGGAAATAAAATTTATTTGAGAAATTCTTTTAACTTGATTATAGAGGTAACATGGAATTTATTGCTAATCACCATCACTGTCATAAATATATATAAAATATATTTTCAACAAGATTAATATTTAATCATCATTTTGAAAGGATAATTGTTAAAAGATACTATCATCGAGGTGTAATTGTTAAAACATACTTATGTAACAACGTCATTTCCTTTATCAATGCTATTTTGCACGTTGAAAACATTTGTCGTCTACACTACTTTTAAGTGTATACACCCTTTGGATTTTGGCTTCTTTTCATTGCTTAGCAACTTATTCGTTGTATATTTATCTCCCCCCCCTCATGAATTGCAATAATTGAGCTTTGGAAACCTATATACTCAAAGTATTCTTATTTTGGAGATTCTAAAAAAACCCTCGTCTACTATTCCTGTTGAATTTGCATATGCCGATGATCATGGAAGTAAACATTAACATGCCTTCCCAAGACATGAGAATAATTCTCAAGATAAATGTTTTATTTCTTCTTTTGCAACAACTATTGTCCTTTCATCGACAAAATGATGAGATGGAGAAAGTAGTATTCAATTCTCAATGACAACTCCATGTTTTACATGTAGAAGTGCCATCTTCAACCACATCTTTTCATCTAAGTAGAAACTTAGGTGCGCATGGGGAACTATAATACACTCAAATGGTAGTGAGGTTATCAATCCGGAATACTCTCCGCTTGATGGTTATCTTTAGTTTCTTCTTCTCCACATTAGGCACAAGTTATGGCAGTAACAACCTATTTTTTGATGTGCATAATGAAGTATTCTTCCTCTCTTCATCTTTGGAGTATGCATCAATGCAAAGACACAAATCTAGTTTTTCCTCGAATCAGTACACATATTAGTTAATTTTTCTTAAAGTATCTATTGCAATCCCCATGATGCAATTAATCACATTTGTAGAAGCTCTTGTGTACACAGTTTTTGTACAATTACAATTATGCAAATAAGTTAGAGTTTGAGAATTTGAGGAAAGCATTTAATGCCATTTGGGTAGTCGTGTGAAAATCCATTAACATGTACAACATAACACCTTTTCAATATAATAACTTACATGTTTGATAAAAATGATCCAAAATACTTTTTTTTGCTACCAAACAAAACAAGATTTTATGGTTAATGATCATTTCAATACAATTCAGATTTTTTTGAAACTTTGGATGGATATGAGACTCAAAACCCTCAAGCTAGAGCTAAGAGGATGATTGTGCATATATCAGTTTAGTAAGTAAGAGGATGATTGTGCATATATTAGTTTAGTAAGTTAATAAATGGACAAACTTACATTCCTTTTGACATAAATTCTCCCTTAAATTTGGGAAATTGACCATACAACTTTGTCTCCATATATTTTGGCCAATTTTAATATGATCGTTGAAATTTCACAAATATAAACGACATTAAAAAACTATATCATGATAAAACTGAACTCACCAAAATATTTGAGTTTGTCAACTTGTTAGTTCCTGTTGAAGGCCATTAACTATTGCAATGAGTTCATCATTGACCTTGCATTAGTTATGTTTGACTTTTAAACATTTTCATT
>ML819533.1:140568-158827 GCA_009831015.1 Picea engelmannii
TTGCCTTTATATTTTTATTTATTGCTTTTCTTTCTTTTTTACTTCAAGGTCTGACCAGAGGACACTGCCTTGGCTTGGTGACCAGAGCTGACAGTGTTACCCACTGGTATCTTCGCAGAGATGATAAGGCTGGCTCGTGATGATACCCCCTTTCCCTTGGCCATGCAACCAAAGGTCATTGCCCTGTCGTGGTGACCAGATAATAGCAATGTCATAGTGCTGGATACCTATGAACATAATGGGTCGGCTCGTGATGAGACCTCCCATCCTCTTGGTTAGGTCTTGTTTTATTATTTTTCTTAGGGTCCCTTTAGTTTCTTATCGAAAGGATTTTTATTGCCTTCTCGGGATCCCCTGAACGAAGCATCTCTAGGTTTTCTTTCCTATGGCTTTTATCTTTTACCAGCTACTTTTACCCCCTGGGCCTTTAGCCCCTTCTTCCCACAAGACAAAGTGTAAACCTCAAAGGTCATCCTAATGGCCAGACTAGCGGAATGGGATGGATGTGCGGGATATAAGATGTAAAATGATAAAATGGTGGGAGCGGACGATGGCTTTGCAAATCCCCCTTGGTGGCTCACCAAAACCCATGAGCATCAGCTTGCTAAGTCACCCCTTCAATCACCCCAACAATGGTCAAGTGGATTAGTGTAAGATCCAAGCAGTCATCAGAAATGAAAGGAACCTAATGCATATATAAGAGGGTTATAACGATCAAATATGACACATACCATGATACCTTGGACCAATTACCTCATGGAGCAAGAGTCCTCTCCGATGCAAGTCCAAGTCGATGGTGATGGAAGTTGCTGCTGCTGACAAGACAAATCTGGCGAAGACGAAGAAGGATGGGCCCTCCAGGGCCATGCTCAGGTCAATCCTGCTCTCGGTACTTCATGTCTAGGACCTGTGGGCCTCGAGACATGATCTTCTAGTTATCCCTAGATATCGAGGATAACAGGAATCACATGTCACTTACAAGGAATTGAACCTGGGCGGGGAGAGTAACAACCATTCCTCCCAACCACCCAAGCTACATCCAATGGACAACTCTGTAGTGTTATTATATTATGGTTGGAGTATTATTTTATGGGTCTGATAGACCACTTTGTCACCACCTTCACGGAGTTTCCTACCTAATGCAATAACATATTCTCTCCTTAACAATTATATTGTTGATCAAGACTTAGGGTCTTGATATTTTCCCAAGGAGTGGGTTTTCATTTTAAAATATTGTAAATCTTCATACTTTTACAAATAGTTCTAGAAGAATCTAGATTGATGATGGGTGTCATTCAAGAGATGAGTCTTGTATCTGAATCTGCATTTGATGGTAGAATTCGATGGAGTCTAATTTGTAAGTCAATAGAGATAGGATCAAATTTTCTATTATTATAAACAGTTACAAGAATTTAGAAAGCAGTTCAACGAGCTAGAGATATTTGTATTTTCTTTATATTTTAAGCCTGGGGGCATTAGAGGTGTAAGTTGGCTACACAAGGTTAGATTGAGCCAAGCACGATAAAGAGAAAAGAACAAGAGAGGTATGTGAGAGAGGCATGTGTGGCCAAAAGGACCAAAACAAAGGCCAACTAATATGTAAATCAGGCCAATACAATAGAGGGCTTATGTAAATCCATGTACAATAATTAAATTGAGAGAAGACAATTAGTTTTCCATTCTACCTATGTTACAGAAGTGAATTTCGTATCTCTGTGTGACAGTGTGATGATTCATTGAGTTAATAGAAGGCAACATGTTGTTGACAAGTTCCATTAGTGAAGAGAATTCTTTGGAAATTGTTTATGCAGGTCTGAGGCTTGGTTCAATTGGTGATTCCATGTTTGAGGTTTGATTAAATTGGGTATCCCAGGTTATGTAGGTTGATTGAGATCCAAAATTCTCAGTGAAAATACTCTCATTATAAATACATGGAATGAGATTCATTGTAAATAGTTGGATCATAGCTTTACCACACAAGAGTCGTCAGAACAAGGTTTAAAGGTTGATTGTTGATCATTTTTAGATCAATGATCTACGTTGATTATGCATATCATAAGTGTCGAAAGTTAATGCATGTATCATTCATTGCCCACAAAGGTGGATTGTAATTTTTCCACTCAGACATGAGGCGAATTTTGAATGGAACTGAATGATTTAAAAGGTGGATTCAAAACCACTCACTCGCCTCTCGCGACACTACAAGACAATACTGCCTTGGTAAATGGGAAATTGCCTCCGATTAAGACCTAGGTCGTAGTGAATGGCACTAACATTGTTTGAAGATTTGAAAAGGTTTAACACTTAGTCTAGTGCTTGGATTTGTAGTGTTAAAAGGATCTTACATTTGGGGAGATAAATCATAAATAAGTCTAATAGGGTTGGAGATTAAGTGCCTCTGTACATTCCAATTATTGATATGGGTGTGGATAAATGAACCAGATCCTGTCTAGTTTGAGGATCTGATAAAGGAATTAGTGTTTGATCAAAAGGGCTTAAGTTAAGCCTTGAATTAAATTCGATTGGCGAATTGTAGCATACCAGAGATCACTAATTCCTTAGGAGTGAAGGATCTTGGGAATTAAATTGATTTTTTTTAGAACAATGAGATTTGATTGGAGCTCAGAGCATAGACTCTAACCTTTTATATCACTCTGTAAATGAACAGAGCATTCCATAGTTAATTCTTTGCTAAATAATTACAGAAGCCAAAGAGCAGATTTATGAACTAATAGAATACTGAGCTGAAAAGAGAGTCCATTTAGACTCTGTAATCCCGCGAATTGACCAGTAAGGTCATCACTACCTTCAAAGCATCGCCTAAAGCCTTAACAATAAAATTATTTTGATAACATTATCTAGCACGTCTAAAAGAAAACTCGATATTTCTATAAAACAATCCTAAAGGAGCCCATCAACACTAGAGCAATATTGGAACCATCCAATTGTAAGTCAAATTACTAGGTTTTTTTTCCTAAGAAAAAATATTGTAATTTATTAATAAAAACAAAATTACAATGTATTAGATGCTATATGCATTCAAAAGAGCTATTTTAGCCTTGTACATAGCTTTTGACCTCACATGCCTCTTCTCCCTACTTTGTATATAGTGATAAAAAAATTTAAACAAAGTTTTATGTCATCATCTCAAAAGCTAACATAAATATACATATACTCAGTCTTGTTTACTAGCATTAGTTCAAAAGCTTATGCAAGAAACAAAAATATGAGTAAAATTAATTATATCCGAGACTCATGAGCATAATCATAAGTATTCCCTTCCTATTTTACTAATACCATCCAAGTTCCCCAATCCAACTCTATTCCAGCTTTGGAAAGTTCATCCGCTATCTTGTTCCCATCCTTATAAATGCATGAAAAGGATATTTGTGAGAAAGTTGAAAGTAGTGACTTACATCATTAAATAGGGGTTGTAATGTAAAGTTTTTTAAAGTTATTTCCTTGCACATCCACTGAATTACAAGAAACAAATCACCATAAATTTGGATATGAGAAGTTCTTGATTCTTGGGCCAATTTCAAAACCAAAACCAGTTTGAGAGCCATCATCTCACAAAATTTATTTGATTCCTGTCCAATTCCATCTTTGAATTCAATGCTATGGTTTTGAGGTAAATACAATATTCCTCCTACTCCACCCCTGAGATGGGTCCCCCAAGAGGAACTATTGGAGTATTCCCATGGGAACTTCTTATCTATTATCTCCTCCATGTAACCATGAGTTGAATGCTTGTCCTAAGATTGTGGGTATGCATTTAGCATGTTTATAGCATGAACACCACATTTTAATGGTAGTGTCTCTTTTTCTTCAAATAGTTTCAAATTCTTGGCCAGCTAAACTCCCCATGCAATGTTTAAGGGAAGAGTTGTGATCTTTTTTATATCCTCATTGGCACACGATAACCTAAAGGCTACTTCAATATCATTGCCTACCTATATGTTTTGGAACTCTGTCATTCTCTCCACTGGCTTCCATACTTCCTTTATAAAAGGGCAAGTTGTAATGATACATGCTTTTTTTTCTTCTTCTTTTTGACATAAGTTGCACCAACCAAGAAAAACAAAGGTTATTTTATGTATTATCTCCCATGTGGATTCCCTATTGTTTATGATAATCCGCATAAAAAAAATGGATTTGGTTGGACTCTTTAGTTTCCATAAGATTTTCACCACCATACATGTTGTTCCTCTCGTCCTTCCTCGACAATATATTTATATCCTAATTTTGGAACATAATCCTCTGATGGATTTAAGGACCGTACTAATCAAATTACCAATTTTGTATTTATATATGATGGATTATATGCCCCATCTAATGCCACTAGACCTAATTAAATTTAACTTCAAGTAATTGAATTATGAAAGAAAACAAATTGTAGACTTAAGCAATAGCATGCCAAGATATATGTTTTCTAAATAGATGCTTCCCTGCACCAGTTGGCATATAATCTACCATTTTCTCTACTCCTGCCTTTCCTTTTTCCAGTGGTGATGGATTACTCACAACAGATAATTCTAATAATGTATTACAATTGGAAAATTTATGTGATGCACCACACATGGATATGTTATGCATGTGCCTTATTGTGAAGAGCTTAAAAAATGTTGCCAAGTTAAAGGGATGGAATGTCATGAGACAATCCAATCCTAGGTTGGAGCAAGAGATTTTAGAATATGTTGTTGAGGTTAATTTTGTGAATAGACAAATGCACAAATAAAAGCGGCTTTAGATAGATAATTAGGGAAGTCTTAAACTTATATCTCTGATTAATAATTTGGGTTTTTGTTTTTACATTAACAAAAAAAGCAAGAGAGGCTTCAAAAGACAGAGGAGAAAAAGATATAGTTGCAACTATATGATGCCATGGAAGCACTTGTTCACATATGTAAAGATGGTTGTCAAACAATAAGGCCTCATGACAAGGATTTAGATAAAAAAGGTCCTTGCAATTTCCCAACCTGCAAAGGGCTTGAATTCCCAGTCCGACATTTTGTTGCCTATAAAATTAGAATCCCAAGTGGATGTGTACATTGCAAAAGAATGTTGCCACTACTTGAAATACATTCAAGAATGTGTTCTAAGATAGACATCTGTAAGGTTCCTATTTGCAGGTATAATCAAACATCATGTTTAACAATGCTTGTTATTACATTGCAATTCTTTTTATCTTATTTCCAATGCTTAATAACAACCATTTTTTTCTCTCTATGTTATTTATTAACATATACATAAAGATTTAGTGACATAACAAAATGAACACGTAAAACAAAATTTACAAGAGATAACGAAGAAATAATATGAAAAAGTGATGATGTCCTTGAAAACAATATGTTTATAAAGGGCACTTTGGAAAACCTATAGATTTCAAGACAAAAACATTGTTTAGATTGTGGAAATGCAGAATTAGATTGCGTCGCGATTTATAAGATTTTTTTGTTGATTCAAAGTAATCACATGAAATTGGCATGGAAGTTGGGACATGAAGGGATACTCATATGGGTTGAGACATTGGGACTTGAACTATCAAATTCATGTTATATTCCTTGACTTCATGCATCGCATAGTTTAGGAAGAAGAACATATTTGAAAGGAGAGTAATGTCAATGATCAATCAATGTATTACATGTATTTACAAATTTAATTATTGTGTCAATAGGGAGTCATTACCAAAAAGAACCAGTTAACAAATTGCATTTGTATACAGAGGTTCAAACAATTGTCGCTTTACAAGGAAGAACACAAGGAGTGGTTAACAACTGGAATTGGTTAAAATAAAGAAAGTGGGGACAAAATACAAATGTCTTTAGTTTACAAGGAACAATGAAGGTGCAGAAGAGACACATGGTCATTGATATCATGAGTCAATTATATGTCCTTTTCTAAACTATCTAAAGTATATTTTTCACTTTATTTTAAAAAATTAAAAGGAGATTTCCATTGAGTAGCAACTTAATCTTCCAATTTCTTGGAGAGGCGATCGATAAAATTACAAAAATGGGTCACCAATTTTGAGTAATTATGCCTCGTAAACTATGGATTTAATTTATATGTTATACATGCATAAATTCTCGATCTAAAAAATAAACAAGAAGAAATATGAACCCAACAGGACCCCCCTGCCCCCTCTTGTTGTAGTTGAGGAAGTAGTTTAGGTCAAGCTAATGGAAGAGGGAACTAGGGGGGCTTGGGAATTGAATCTAAAATTCAGAGAGCTTCTTTCACCCTCTCCATACCTAGACCCCATGCAGGTTTGTGTCCTGTTCCTTCCAGACAACCTTGAGCTTCCTGACCTTACTCTTGAGAGATCCTGGTTTCTATATGATTCTACACTTTTCATCAAGTTCAGTTCAATAGGCAACCGAATACAGGCTCTTTGGGCCAAGCGTAAGTTATTCTCCCTTCCCAACATGATCTTCCTAGATGCAGATCTCACTAGATCCTAAGTTGCAGAGCTAAAACACTCCAGGGAGCTGGTCACCATAGCATGACAAGCAAGAAAATGGGCAGTCATTAGAGACCTCAAGGCCATCATCTAGGATTCTCCCCCACCTGGGTATTTCTGGCCTAGGTGTTGGAATATTCACCAATACTAAGAGGGCGGGGTGAATCAGTATTGAGAAATTTTTACCACTTTTAATATTAAGCACTTCATGTAAACATTAACCATTAAGTTATCGACAATTTAGCACTTATGATTCCATTCAAGACACCATAAACATATAAGCACAGATCCACACTACACCATAATTTTTACGTGGAAACCCAAATGGGAAAAAACCATGGAAAGATTTCTAATATATCAGAATATTACATTCATAGGAAGCACCAACCCCCTATTTACAACCTCCAACTTGAATGAATCTACAACTCCATGAATTTTCCAGCTCCAATTGGAAAGAGGCTCCAACCAAAAGCTGTGGAAGTTGACTTTTTTTATGTGATTCAATAAAAAGGCCAAGTTGTGGAAGTCACATAATCACATAATCCATAAGCTGTGACTTCGGTAAATGACTTCACATAATCCATAATCCATAATCACATAAATGGCTTTGGTAAAAACACCAAGCTATGGAAGTGACATAATCCATCCATGGCTTCTTGTAGATTTCTTCAAGGCATCTTCCTGTGAGGGCCATGCTTAAAGCTATGCTATAAGGGGACCGCTTTGGAGACTTCTTCAAATACACCCATCACTTCTAGAGGCTTCCAAACTTGCTTCAGAGCTTCTTCTAGGGTTGACATCAATGACAACTAATTTTCCAACATTAGGTTCTCTAAATCACAGTCTTGTTGGAGGAGGTGCTAGGGATTGGATATTTATGTAAACTATTGGAACGACAATGGATCTTTTTGGTCATCATTGGGCATGATCTATGATTCTCTTGGTACATTGGATTTCCTCTTTATCACTCAGATCCACACAAGGCTTTTCCAACCACTCCCAGACATAACAAGTTATTATTGGTTTTCCACTTACCGATAGGAGACTAGATTCTCAGGTGGTGCCAAAGGTTCAGGCAGAGTGGCTTGCCTGACCAGGGACTCCCTTCGAGGTAAGGTTTCTTTGTTTTCTTTAGATGATTTTTTCAGGTTCATGTGGATTCAACTCAGTGGGTTGTCCCCTCTCCCTAGAGACATCTGCATTGCAGTCTACTACTTCCCCCTGGTTTCATGTCAATTGTTATTCATAGTGACTTAGAAAAATACCCTTATTTGGACAAATATGTTAACATCATATAGTACTTGGTGGTGGGGGGTGTAATATTACTCGGTGATGCTAATGCCCACTCCTAAGCTCTTTTTATTTCTCTCCATGATCGCTCAAAGTACATGCTATACATTCAAGAAACATATCCAAATTCAGTGGGACTCCACCACTCTTTGACAATCCTTTAGGACCTATTATAGGTTACAAAAGGCACCTCCTATAGCTTGAAGAATCACATGAGATGTTAATCCTAATGGTATCCCCTGCTTCCTGCAATATCTCTTCTTCACTTGCATACCTCACGGTGGAGGACCCAGTGTAGTGGATTATGTCATATCCAACCTGGATCTTCTCCCCTTAAATCATCATTTCTTGGTAACTCCCATCACCTTAATTGATCAAGCTCTTCTATCTTTCTCTCTTCAAGCCAACACCCCCCCCCTTTGGGTCCACCTCAGACCACTTTTCTCTTTAATGAGGGAGATCCCAACATCTTTACTTCCCATCTCCACTAGATTCTCCCATTTGAGTCCCAATTCTCATCCTTTGACTTTGCCACTGCCAAAGACACCTACCTTTTGTCCACCATTTAGGAGGTTGCTCTTAAGTCTCAACCCCACTATGTGCATTCCACCTCACCTTCCCTAAAAACTAGGTCCTACCCCATGAATCGATGGTACGATAATGACTACAAAATCCTCCACAACTAACTTTGGCATGCCTTCACTCACACTCACCTATCCTACCCCCATCTCAAGGCTTCCTACTGCCACCTCCTCCACCACAAGAAGCCCCTCTTCATCTCCCAAAGGAGATGGGATTTGAGTGCTTCTGTCATCTACTCTCCCAAAAACTTCTTACACAATATATTGTCTCACCACTCCCCCCTCCCTCCCGATCTTGATCCAAAATCCATGTTTTCTCCCCTCCTTCTTGCCACTTACTCTCCTACTGATATATCTAGGAGGATGTTTGGATGATGAAAACCAGTAAAGCAACAGATGAGGAAGGGTTCTAGGTAGAACTCTTCAAGTAAGGTTTTCATTCTACGGATAGTAACCTGGCCTATTTGTTAAACCACGTGGTCCGTTCAAGTTTTCCACAGTCTTGGTCACATCACATTATTCCCCCAATCCACATATTAGGCTATAGTGTTGATCCTAATAACTACCGGATGATCATGGTGAGCCACACATTCTCTAAACTCTATGTTATGATCCTACATTTGAAGATCTCTAGGGAGATTGAGCGGAGTCAACTTAGAGTTAGAGGTCAGGTTGTATTTCTACTTGTGCATTAGACCATTGATCACATCCTTACATCTAGGCCATCATTGAGGAGGCATGACATCTCTCTTCAAAAGCTTATTGCTACTTTGTGGGATTTCAAAAAGTGTTTGACTCCATCCCCCTTGAGGCATTGTTACAAAGACTTAAAAGGCAATGGAATTTTAGAGATGTTACTAATTGCCATCATGCACCTATACGATTTGGTCCTTAGTCATCTCTACATAGCCAATGGGGATTTATGTTTCATCAAGAGTACCATCGAGGTCAAACATGGATGCTTCTTGTCCCTCACATTATTGGGATCGACATCGATGCACTGGAGTCCATCCTCCATGATGTGGTATACCTAGGGAGGTAATATTGGGTACCTTTATAGGTACCCCATATTACCTCAAATAGATATGCAAATATACTTCAGAAATAACCCTTGATCTCAACAAGAATAAACCAAATGATTCACCAAAATATTGAACATAAGAAATAGTCAACCCTTGAGGTGGGGAACACCACATATTATTCCTTATGGAAGGAATACACTCCTCAAGCAATACTTTATTGTTACAATAACAATATTATTCACTGTGCTCCAATACATTGCTTACGCTTCTTTATATAGTACTCTCTATCTCCTAGGAACATTCTAGAGAAGGAATATTCCAATAGGTGGAACCTTCTAGAAAGCATTCTCACATTTATTATGTTCATATTGATATAACTACCATTCTGGGCTTTATTTAATAGTGGACCTATTCCACCTTACATTGAATGGCCTCCACTAATAATACATAACCACATTCCAATTGGGTACCTCCTTAGGTACCCCATATTTCCTCCCTAGGTATACTACACATGAGCACACCCAAGACGAAGTTGGGTGCCTTATCCACCGAACCTTGATATCTATTCTACTTTTCACTGATGTGATCCTTTTGGCCTCATATCCTGAGGGGTTACAGAGCTCATTGGATGCCCTAGCCCTTTTTTGTGACCTTCATCAGTTGATGGTCAACCTGGCTAAAACCAAGGTCACGATCTTCAATGGGTCGAAGAATACCCTCTTTGATCACCATTTCTTCTTTAGAGGATAGGAGATTGAGATCACCAACACATATACCTATTTGGGGGTTCAGTTCACATGACCTCACTTTATTTTGTGGCATGCACTTCAACCTCAAGTCAACAAGGGCTACTGTAACACCCTGTTTCCCCCAACTTGTAAATATAACTGGACTGGCCAGGAACTATGGCAAACTCATAAATATGAATATGTGATGTAAATGGACCTTGAGGAAGAGGTCAATGAATGTGAATAACATTTTGAATTTATTGCAGGACTGCTGATGAGGGGATGTGCAGAAAAAGAGACCACGTTGGCAGTGGAAGGCATCTGAAAAGGTGGCGTTAACTTCCATCGAGAATTTAATACCGTATTTGGACTCCACTGGCCCGGAGAACCAAAAGCGGCTCGATGGCCCTGAAAATTAATGGCTCGCAGAATGGTAGGCGGATGGCTTGATGAGGGATGGGATGGTGAACTGCCCATCCGTAGAGCCGTCAGGCCTGATCAGTGCGAGGGAAATCACGCCACACACAACCTCACGAGAGGATAAGGCGTATGGCAGAGGCGATTGAGGGGCAGACACGAGGGGAACTCTGGCATTACGCAGAGTGAGTGATAGCAGAGAGGAAGGATTGCAACCTTTGCTCCTGGTCACTGGCAGACAGAGAGACGCAGTCTCAGAACATCATGGTCTCAGCTCGGGGGTGGCTAGTGGTAAATCCTTTGGGAGTCGCTGAGTCTACGGTTGGGTGGAAACGAGCACTCCTCTCAGCAGTTGCACCCATTTCTGAAGTCACTTCTAATAAGTGTTTTGTTTACATATTGCCTCTTGAAATTCATACAAGGATACATATATATATATGCTAATAGACATGTGAAATTGTGAACGATTTCAGTGTAAGAATGTATGTGCAGTGTTTTGATAAGAATTTTTAGACATATGCTTATAACAGAGGAAGCCATGCATGATTTAAGTTGATAAATGAATCTAATTATAGGTTGAATTAAGTTAGGCTTCCATCCCGTTCTCGGGAAGTTGTTTCCCTTCACCCATCTCCCGGAAAGCCCCGGAATAGATCTCTTGTAGAGATTTCCTCCTTGGAAAGGTTTACCCAAAACCTAGAATAGGAACTTGAAGGTGCAAGTCTTAATAACCTTGTACGAGGATGAACAAACCTCTTAAAAAACCCGAGATGGCAACTTAAGGGAGGAATATTGAATCGACGGATGAGGATTCGTCGGGAAATCCACAGTTTCCCCACGACCGTTAGATTGGCAGGAGAAGGTAGGACGTTAAAGGCCTTACCACCTGATTTTCCTATGTCTTCATGGGTAGGGAAGAGTCTAGGGACCGTAGATCCCCATATTCCCTGAGAACATCCGGACTGCTGATTTCCCCGTCCATAAAGTTGTGGAAGAGTGCACAAAGTGGCATCAGAACCGTTAGATCTGAGCAGAGATCCCGACAGCTGTCGGATCTGCAGAAGTTATGCGGAGGGTAAGTCCTCGTGGATAGGAGGAGAAATCGACGGTCAGGATTCGCAGAGGAATATTGCGAAATCCCGTCAGCCGTTAGATCTCGGGAAATTTGCGCAGGGTTTAAGTCCTAGTATGCAGACGAGGAGTCTCGGAAGAGTCATCGGGATATCAGAGTCATCGGGGTTTGAAGGTCAAGAGAATTGAGACCTTGTAGGTCAAAAAATCCCGAGAAAGGATCCTAGCCGTTGATCTCGGCAGGACACGCGTCAGACATCAGGACAGGAGTCGGGATTTAACCCATCGAGGATTCCAGGAGTGAAGAGATCGTTGCATCAGGATTTGCGATCTGCGAAATCCCGATAAGCTCAGAACCGTCCACCAGCAGGGACACGTGTCAGAGGATCCGAGGAAGTCGTGAATTGGAGAATCGGGGTTCCCGGAAGCAAGAACCTATTGCATGTTGGAATCGCGAATCACGATATCCCGACCGGAGCTTTGAACCGTCCATCGGCGAGGATGCGTGGCAAGAGATCCTGAAGAGTCGGAGTTTGGACATCGAAGTTTTCGAGCACTAAGAAACCTTGTCATACGGAATCGCGATCCGCGATTTACCGACAAGATCAGAATCGTCCATTAGGTGGAACACGTGTCAGCAGATCCCGGAGAATCAGAGTTTTCGAAGGTGTGAAACCCTTGCAGTTGGGAATCGCGATACGCGAATTCCCGACAAGGATCTGGACCATCCGTTGGCAGAGGACATGTGGCGGAGATCAAGCACCATCGGCGTTTGGCGCATCGGGAAATCGACATTTCCAGGGACAAGAGGACGGGGAAGTCCCAGGTGAAAACCCTAACATAATCCGAGCCGTCCGTTCAGAGGGACAGGTGTCGAAGATCTGATGAGAGTCGGAAAATCGACATTCCTGAGGTCGAAGGAACCAGGACATCGAAAGTCCCGAAACCCCAAGAGTTAATCGGGACCGCCCAATTGAGAAGGACACGTGGCAATCATCAACGCCCTTGGGAAAAACCCCGATGAAAGGATATGACTGTGGTCATATAGAGGGAGGTCGTATGGACCAAAAAGGTTTAGTCCAGGGGACTAGTGGAAGCTGACGTCCTATCGGGATATCGGGGATTCTGAGGACCAAATGTTTACGTATTTCAATGTTGTGATATGCGAAACCCCGATGGACGAGAGAGATTCTTTTGGAGGATCTCCGAGTCTGTCCTGACCGTTAGATGTGGGGACAAGACGTCAACTTAAGCCAGGACGTGAATAAGCGTTAGGATAAGCGACAAGCGGATCTGGACGGCCAGAGTTCAACCGCCCAGATCTACGACTGAGGTTCCATTCCGGAGCCCCCTTACTATTCTTCCTTTAGCAGTAGGGGGGGGGGGTCCGTAATTGGGCCCGCAACTCTCGAACGGTCGAGATTTACTCAGTGTGATCAACGGTTTCCCAGTGGATTCCAGACCCCCCTTGCCATTCTACCTTTAATGGGGGGGGGTCCGAAATAGTGTGGCGTGTGAAGTGGGGCCCCTCCCTGTCATGACGACCCTCGTGTCGCGTTCCCCTTTTGCCACCTGTATTATACCTAAACGCGCGACGGGGCTTGTTCTCATTGACGGTTCGTTACCCCTGTAGAGGATTGTTCCTATTGGCCATTTGCTGACCGGGTAGGAACTCGTCCCCATTGGTCGGGCGCGTAGATATTACTGTAGCGCCAAAGCGCGAAAATACCAGAGACGCTACGATCGAATTGAGCCATGGACATGTCCCACGATCACAAGGAAATGGAGTAGGGAAGAGATAGAGCCAGCTTACGTTGGGCCTCCTTGGTTATTTAGGAGTTCGACTCCGACAGAGGACCAGAAAATTTTGATTTAGTTAGTGGGTGTGTTACAGCTACATATCTTTAGTCCTTCTTGAGAGGTAGTGTTTCTGAAACCATTCTCAAAACATATCATCCAAGATGTCTCTCATAGACACCTTTATCTGGCCTACATTTTATATGCTTTTGAGATTTGGGGGTTTGATTTACTAGAGTCCTCAACTGTAAAAAACCTGACCCCTAAGCACTCTTTTAAGGCACGGGGCATCATAATTTTGCTTTCCTTAAATATCTCGAATCCTATTTTCAGGGTCTCCATCATCTTCTGCTCACCACGAGCTTTCCAACGACAACTTCCAGGCTCAAATCCGGGCTCTGGATTGCAAGTTATGGCCTCCTAAAGCTCTTTGGGCATTAATAGTCAAGGACCACATGGCGCCCACATAAGTCCATCTTATTCGTACCATCCCAAGTTCCTCAAAGCCCCAAAGATTCCCTAGAATTCTTACATCCATGGTGGAAGTCCATCCACTATCCAATCCAACAGCGGGACTTGCTCCTCGTTTAACACATAAGCGAAAGGGGAGTTCAACGTTCAGTGTTGAATGCCCCTTTTTATTTCTACGTGCCTATCCTCTAGAGTCTCGAAATATTGAACTCCCGAAGGAGCCCGAAATCTCACCATGTGGCTCCGACCTTTGGCCTTTTCGGCTTATCTACGACTCTATACCCCAATCCTCCGGAGTTCTGAAGTCCCGAACTCCTGAAGGGTCCACCCTTACATGTGGTGGCATATTAAACATAGAGGTAAGGACAGGTGGGTCCCAAGTACTCCACCTGCCAATAGGCCAAACGAGTAGGTGCCAAGGGAGGTGACACGCGACAAGATAGAGATGACACGTGGCCCCTTTAGTGGGTGACATGTGTCACATTCTAATGGACACATAGGGTCCATGAAAAGTACGAATCGAGGTGACACGTGGCACGTCAATCGTGGGTCCACATTACCCTAGGTGACGTCAGTGTACCACATCACTCCAGATTGATAACCTTTTGATGCCCTTAGATCTCGCGATCGAGATGCGTCCACGTAGATCTATTGATCTATGACCTCCATTACTACGTAACTTTAGCATTCGGGGGTTCTGCTGTGTGACTTCCTTCTTGATCCCGGAGTGGTCGACGTCGGCCTGACCACGATCTAGATCTAACGGTCATGGGAGCTCCCGAGGCGTCCTCAGATTCTATGGCTCTTATCGTGTCGTGACTTCGACGTTCAGAGGTTTTGGTGTCATGACATCATTATTCTCCTGAAGTGGTCAACGATGGATTGACCTCGACGTAGATACAAAGGCCAGGGAAACTCTCGAATACCTTGGGATCTGCGACTCGCGTTATTTCACGATTGGTAAGTGGGTCAGGGTTTAACAGTGGGACAAATCCCACTGTCATAGTTAAGGGAACCGCCAAATGTCAGTCCACCTTACGGGTAACCATAACCACAAGTTGCCTTCGACTGGTTCAAGAGTGGTAAGGCCATAACACCCCAGAGTTATGAAGCTAGCAAAGCTTAACTCCTTTCAGGCCTAGCGCAAGGTTCCCATACCTTGGTCATATGGAATCTCGGACAAGCGTCGAGGCTACACGCTCAACACTTAGCCGCGATTTGGTTAGAATCGTGGACATAAGCCCTCGGTCACACATGTGAAAGGTTTGAAGGTGACATTCTTCTTCCACAAAATTTGAACTTAGTATTCCTGCGAAGGTAAATTCGAGAGGTCGGTAGAACTTAAGTACTCCAGTCAAATCTACCCCGACTCTCTCACATTACAAGGTCTATCCTTGGGGAAAATTTCCCTTAGGAAATTTCCAGCCACTGCAGAAATCGTAGCTTATACTTAGACTCACTTACAAAATCGCGTCCCATAGCTCTCTAGCTGTTAAGATGAGGCAAACAGAAGACCATGTAAATACCAAAGTTTATAGAAGAAGATGAGCATTTCTAATAATTGATCAAACACTGTAAAACTTAACCATAAATACAGACATTCAACCATCAATTCCATTTCATTACACAAAGTATGAAAATACTTATCAGAAACCAAAATCATGCAACGACTGTTGATAGGGGTGCATGTTTCCACCCAACCATAGGCACAATCACTCCTGAACGGATTTACCACTGGCCACCCCCTAGCTAGACCATGATGCTCTGAGAGAGACTCTTTCTTCTTGCTCTGTGTCAGTAAGGGATGAAGGTTACTCTCCTCCTCCCACAGGAACTTAGCAAACCGTTTTCTCTGTACCAAGCAAGGGGGCCTGCAATGAGTACTTCCACAGTCACTCATCTTCTCTGTAGCCTCGTTTATCATCTTGGACTGAAAATGTTGCCAGCAACTTCCTGCTCCCAGAACGAATTTGTTTCTCATTTCTCCCTCGAACTCTCGAGTTGCACACGCTCTCATCTTCCTTGCCCATATTCCTTTGCCCACGAATCCCTTCCTTTCTTTCCTTCCTCAACAAGATTGTGTGGGTATGAATTTACAGCTCGTGGTCAGGTGTGATAGCCTTGCAGGTGGGTACTCTGCCCCATCTCCTCATTAACTCTTGAGGAGGTTTTATCAACTACCAACCTTACTGGTAATTCATTTATGGGTCAAAGGATTGTTCTGGGTCTGAGAAATTAACTCCGGTAAGGTATTGGGTTGGTGGGGGTCATCTCAACCATTTCTGGTTCCCCTCACCATCTCTCTCATAACATCGTGGTCTATCTTGGCAAACCCCCCTTTCAACAGTTATGCAACACTATCCATTTTTAATTATCAACATAAATATATACATTACCTTTTATAACAAAAAGGTTCACCAAATCCAACATTCACACATATTCAGTCTGTCACAGTCTTTTGGCAAGTTATAGTTATATTTACAAGCTGGGGGAAACATGGGTATTACATCAACAAATAGAGTACATATCATCCTCCTTCACCACATCCTCAAATGCAAGAAGACAATCCCTTATCCCATCATCCTTGCAGAGTTTGGTGCTCAACCCTTTCGGCTTGAGATGATGCTCGATGTTATCTCACTCCTACACCAGATTTAGAGTTTTGTTTACTTAGCAAAGGGACTGGACTAGTATCTATTGAAATATTGTAACTGCAAAGAGTATTCTACTTATTATTGTGTTATTATTAATTAGATCAATCCCCTTTTGTGGATTGATCATGTTGTGCTTTGTAAATGACCAAATCCCCTTTTGTGGGTTGGTCAAACCCTAATTATATCATGCAAATTAAGAAGTCGGCCCCCAGGCCTAATTAAAGTGGTTTTAACCACTAAGTGAAGAATTCGTCCCTGTCGAGTGAAGAGACACCTCCCTAGCACCTGCCAACTAATATAAATAAGAGAGGCTAACATCTCATTCATTCATTCACTCATCCACTCAACAAGTACGCAAGTTTGGAGATAGTTGCAGTTGGGAGAAGAAGGAAGAGATAGGAGCATTGCTCAGTCTTGGTTATTCTCTAGTGTTTGGTATTTTATCTTGGCATTGTATTGGCAATCTATATTAAGGAAATTTTTGTTGGGTTTTCTCCCCCATGAGGGTTTCCCAGGATAAATGTTGTGTATCTTGTGATTGTGTTTCTCTCTGTGATCCTACCTATGATATGGTTATGTAGTAAATTGAAAAGAAACTTAATATTTTCTCTAAAAATGAACATGGCATCAGAGCTAAGTTGAAGAGATCATCTTTCACTAGATAAGAAAAAACGTCACTGTTGTCGTACAAGAAAATTTGGGATTTTTGTTGGAGAGGAATTTCAGCCTAAAAACTTATAGGGAAGTGCACCCTAGCCCAACGAACTCATTGGCAGCTTGAGCGTACCTTTTCAGTGGACATAACTATCAGAAAGTGAAACCCTAGTTTTCACTAGTACCAGAAAACCAGAAAACCAAGAAACCAGAACCAATACTAAAAGTACCAGTCCAGATTTGCGCAAGCTCAGTTTCAAGGGGTAAAATTTGGATTTTCAGAAAACTGACTGCACCAGGCTACTCACCTCAGCCAGGCGCACCTCCTGGTAAGTTCAAATTTAATTTCTGAGCATTTTCAATTTTTGGTCATTTTCCCAGCTACAGGTCAAGATGTCTGCAAGCACCAAGCTTGTTGACAAGTTAGAAGGTGTGGACAACTTTTGTGCCTGGAAGTATAGGATTGCACCCATTTGTGAGGAGAACGACCTTGCAAGATTCATCAAGGAAAATGTACCAGAACCCGTAGATGTTATAGCTAAAGCAAAGTACTAGAAGGACATGGTTAGGGCCAAAAGAATCATTGTAGATTCTATAAAAGATCACTTGATCCCTCAAGTGGACTCCAAGAATACTTCAAAAGAAATGTTTGATTCCCTAACCATGATGTATGAAGGAAATAACATTAACCGTAAGATGAATTTGAGAAACCAACTAAAGAATACAAAGATGCAAAAAGGAGAAACAATTCAGGAATATTTTTCTAGGGTTTCTCAATTCAAGGAACAACTAGAATCAATTGGAGACAACTTGGATGAATATGAACTCATATTGATAGCTCTTAATGGTCTCACAAGACCTTGGGATGCATTAATCCAAACTATTTATGCCAGAAAGGATAAACTACAATTTGACACTCTTTGGGAAGAATGTTCAAGAAGAAGCAAGAGTAGCTAACCGAGAAGCAGTACTTTCAAGGGATGAAGATCAAGCCCTAGTTGCTCACGCTAAAGGAGGAAAGAGAAGGCCTCACTTCAAGAAGGATACCCACCCACATAAGGAATCTCACTCCCAAAATATATTCTTCCATAAAGAATCTCACCCTCCAAGG
>ML819534.1:0-20404 GCA_009831015.1 Picea engelmannii
TGATTGCTATTCTTTATGTTATCTGCTTTGTGTTTATAACTCAGAATTTCATAGTAAAGACTCACTGCCACTAAGCTTAATGATTCAAAGTTACAAAGAAGAGTAATAGTTAATAATTTACACTAACTGATTCACCCCCCCCCTCTCAGTTAGTTCATACCTATAACATATCTTCTTCAGCTTATAAAAGGAGAGGAATTCTCATGGAGAAAGTTAGATTGAGATTGGATGAGCTTTTGGTTGGCTTGGAATTGTTATCTTGGTTGGAGTGGCTTTGAGATTTACTTTGTCAAGACAGATTATGAGTAACTATTAGATCTATGGTCTCAGAATACTTGGAGCAAGAAGTATGTGGGGAATGAAGGACAGTTGGAAGGGACTTTACGACATCAAGGCAATGGTTGTATTCTCTCTTTTACATTTAATATGATACAGTAATATGATTCTTTCCTATAAAGCTTGTTGTGTTTTATTGTATGATTCCTTGATCACATACATAAGTTTATATTGAGTTTATGCTATCGCTATCACTGTGGTTGGTTTGTGTTGTTTTGATCTTGACGACACAAGAGCACTGGAGCGAAGCGGGAGCAACAAAGACTATAGGAAGCGATCATAAGGTATGTCCATGATTCTTGCCTCTTAGCAAATTCAATATTTAAAACTTAAGGAAAGCGTCCTATTCTGTCCTGTTTTGTTCTAGATCCAGGTGGATCTAGGGAGATCGGTTTGTGTCCGCACTCACGGATTTATCCTATAACAATATTGTCATTGTGCTTATTGTTTCATCTCTTTTTTTTAACAATTTTGGTAGTGTGCAAGATACTAGATATAATAAATATGCAGAACATAAATAAAATGCTAGAAATGGAAAAATAACAGTAATATAACCAGCATAATATCCCCAATAACACATAAATGATATAAGAAGAACAACAAAAATAACACTTTGATTTAGAAAGCAATGTTCACGGGCCTCTTTGAGGGGGAAACCTCCAGTCGAGCATCACTCTGTTACAATAATCTCCAAGCTAGGTTTTTCATACCCTCGACCCTTATTTATACTAAATATGTCTATCAAGAGAAGCATCTAGAGCAAGATCCTTCTAGAAGCAAAAGCTTCTATTAGGTCCTCTTACATCCGCCTTATTCTATTTTATTGAAAGGCCTTATTAGTATCGACCTTTATTACATTCGAATATATTGATCTACCTATGTGGGGGTTAGGACCCTAACATGTCCACCCCCTTAAAAGCAACCTTGTCCTCAAGGCTTGAGATGTGGAAACTACTGCAGAATGGTAGTTGGTTCCCAAGTGGCATGTGTTGGAGTCATATCTTTCCACTGGACTAGCACTTCCTTGATGGTTCTCTGACACAGGCGATGCTCACGCTAGTCTAAAACTGCTTCTGGCTATAGCCAAATAGATCCTTCTTCAGCTAAATCTGGAAGGTTGGTTTGAATTTGGAACCTTGTTCCAATCACCTTCTTTAAGCATGAAACATGAAAAACAGGATGTAGCTTCGACTGATTGGGTAGAGCTAACCGATATGCGACTTGTCCCACACGCTTGAGAACTGTATAAGGACCACAAAATTTGGGTGCTAGCTTCTGACAATGCTCAACCTTGAGGGAAGTTTGCTTGTATGGTTGCAGTCTCAAAAACACCTGATCCCCTTCTGCAAATTGATGTTTAGAGCGACCTTGATCTACTTGTTGCTTCATGCGATTATGTTCCATGACCAAGTTCTCTTTAAGGGTACGAAGAATATCCTCTCGAACTGTAAGTGTTTGGTCAATCGCCTAGACCTTCGATGTACCTGGTAAGTATGAGAGAACTAAAGGTGGCTTTTGTCCATATACCGCTTCAAAAGGAGTCATGCGAGTAGCTGTATGGTAGGAAGTGTTGTACAACCATTTGGCTAGGGGTAACCATTGAGCCCACCGATGTTGTTTTTCAGAGGCAAAACACCTCATATATGTTTCCAAACACTTGTTGACTACTTTCGTTTGACCATCAGTCTGAGGATGATAAGCTATACTGAGATGCAATTGGGTGCCCTATAGCTTAAACAGTTCTTGCCAAAAATTGCTTGTGAAAATTGGCTCACGATCAGAAACAATAGAGTGCGGCATGCCATGAAGCTTGAAGACCTGGTCCATGAAAATTTGAGCCACCGTGGATGCAGTAAATGGGTTTTGAAGAGTGTAGAAATGAGCATACTTGGAAAGGCGATCCACAACCACCATGATGACTGATTTATTCCCCGATTTGGGTAAGCCGATAATAAAGTCCATAGAGATATCCTTCCAAATAACATGTGGAATCGGAAGCGGTTGTAGTGTGCCTGGAGATTTTACTGTTTCTCTATTGTTGAATTGACACACCTCACATTCAACGAAAAAATTACGAATGTCTTGTTTCATACCATCCCAAAAAAAAGAACGTTTAACCCTGTCATATGTTTTGGTGAACCCCGAGTGCCCCACTATGGGTGTAGCATAAAGATCAGAAAGTACCGTGGATTTAATCTTTGATTGTTTACTTAAATACAAATGGCCTTTGTATAGAAGCTCATCCTGGAGCCAAGAGTACCTTGGGGGAGCCGAAGCATTGGTCTGCAATTGTTGGATCATATGCGAACTTTTGGGATCTTGAAGCCATTCCTAGCACACAGCTTGGAGCCAATCGGGTACAATGAAAGAAAGAGAAAAAAGGGATCCTTCTTCTTCATATTTTTGGGATAGTGCATCTGACACTACATTATCTTTGCCCTTATTGTAAATTATCTCATAATCATATCCAAAGAGATTAGTCACCCATTTTTGTTGCTCCAGGGAGGAAATGCATTGTTCCAGAAAGTACTTGAGGCTTTGATGGTTGGTCTTAATTTGGAAGCGTGGCCCAAAGAGATAAGGGAACCATAGATCAATGGCATGCATAATAGCCAACATTTCCTTTTCATAAATGGGTTTGCCTAGATTCCTTTCAGACAGTTGCTTGCTGGTGAAGGCCAAAGGTCGACCCTTTTGCATAAGGACAACGTCAATTCCTTTCCCTAAGGCATCACATTCCAACACAAAGGTCTTTGTGAAATCAGGAAGGGCTAGAACCATAGTGGTGCACATGGTCGTCTTCAAGGTTTGAAAAGCTTGAGCAGTGACTAGAGTCCAAGTGAAAGAGTTCTTTTTGAGGAGAGCAATGAGAGGTGTTGCAATCTTTCTGTAGTTCTTAACAAACCTGCGATAATACCCTATTAAGCCTAGAAATCCACGCAATATTTTGAGAGTCTTTGGGTGCGGCCAATCTTGCATAGCTTCAATCTTTTTCAGATCCACCCTGACACCATCCTTGCCAACCAAATGACCCAAGTATTCTACTTCTGAGGCACCAAAAGAACATTTAGACTGTTTCAGGAAAAATTGGTGCTGAGAGAGTAGATGGAGAACTTGATCCACATGAGTAAGATGGTCTGTCCATGTTTTGCTATAGATGAGGATATCATCAAAGAAAACTAAGACAAAATGACAAAGAAAGGGACGGAAGACATGATTCATGAGGCTTTGGAAGGTAGAAGGGGAATTACACAAGCCAAAGGGCATGACCAAAAACTCATAGTGGCGCTCATGAGTGTGAAAGGTCGTCTTGGGAATGTCTACCTCTTTTGTATATGGTGATAGCCCGAGCAAAGATCAAGTTTAGTAAAGAATTGGGTGCCACTCAATTAATCCAGGAGGTCATCAATGATAGGAATGAGAAATTTGTCTTTAATGGTCAGTTTTTTGAGGGCACGAAAGTCAGGACACATTCTCCAAGAACCTTCTTTTTTCAAGACCATGACTACAGAAGAAGAGTAAGGTCTCGTACTAGGGTGAATAATGCCTGCATTAAGGAGTTCTTGGACCATTTTCTCAATTTCATTTTTTTGTGAAAAGGGGTGGTGATATGTACGGATATTGGGAGGAAGGCTTCCAGGTACAAGGGGAATGGAATGATCATGAATACCGCGGGAAGGAGGGAGTCCTTGGGGAGTGGAAAATACCATTTGATGTTTAGAAAGGAGGGCTTGGAGGTCATGCGGAACCGGGGGTGTCTCTGTTGCTTGTATGGCATGGAGTTGGGCAATGACACCAGAATGACCTTTTTTAAGCAGCTTTTCCATGTGATGGGAACTAATGACCTCATGTGAACCAACAGTGATTCCTTGGAATTTATATTGGTGGCCTTCCTGGTTGAATTACATGGTTAATGCCTTAAAATCCATGAGAATGGGACCCAAAGTTCTTAGCCAGTCTGCACCCAACACAATGTCACAACCACCCATGTCGATAGCAAACATATGGGATTTTAGGTGGTAGTCACCGATTTGGAGACACACATTTTCATAGTGCCCTCCACATTTCATGGAACCACCATTGGCAATCATGATTTGGAAATTGTTGACAGCATGGATGTAGCAATGAGTTTATTGGGCAATGCGGCGAGGAATAAAATTATGGGTGCTTCCACTATCAACTAGAATGATGACCTTCTGATGCTTGATATAACCGATTAACTTGAGGGTTTGGGGAGCAGAGAAGCCAGTGAGAGCATTGAGGGAAATGACGGGTTCTACTTCGAGAGGGTCTGAGGGAGGGGTTATGTCAGTGATTTTAGGTGACTCAGACACAAGGGGAGTTTCAACATCCTCTTCTGAAATATCCTCAGAGATGTCCATAAAAATATTTTTTTCCTTACACTTGTGGCCCAGGAAATATTTGTCATCACAATTATAACAAAGTCCTTTGAGTTGGTGTTTATCCATTTCATCCCTGGGCAATTTTTGGATCTTTAATGGGGCAGAGGGAGTAGTGAGAGTGACGGGTTTAGGGCGAGGGATAAAGGAGGGTTTTTGATTTTGAGAGGATACCACGTTTTGTGCTTCTTTAGCTCTTTTAGTAGCCTCCACCCAACTCGAGGGTCGAGCCATGAGGACATGGGCCCAAATCTTCTCCTTGAGGCCACTGATAAAACACTCTCGAAAGAAAGCATCAGTCATGCCCTCTATTCGGAAAGCCAGGTGCTCAAAGGCAACTATGAAGTCTTCTAATGTTCCTGATTGTTTCAACTTTGTCAAAAGATCCAAATGGTTGGTGTCCGTATCAAAGCGTTCATAAAGCTCAGTCACAAATTGGGTCCAAGCAATATACCCTTGATGGGAAGTTTTTATCCATTGCCACCATTGCCAACGTTCTTGATCTAGATGGAGAACACCATACTGGAGTTTGGCCAAGTCATCTGTAATGCCATATAAAGAGAAATAATGTTCCATTTGGGTTACCCAACCAGTGGGGTTCGAGCCATCAAATTTGGTCACATCCACCCTCAGAAGGCGCAGGTCACATTGAAAGTGATGGGGCTGAAAGGTATGGGAATGGGAGGAATGTTCGCCTTCAGTCTTCGGAGGTGATTCAAAGAAAGGGTCATCTGTAGGGATCTTCAGTTTGGTGCAGAGTGATGCAAAGACAGATTCAGGCTGGGTGGTCAGTTCATGTTTGACTTCCTCCATTGAGAACTGCATGGTTGTATTTATGGTTGTATTGATGGATGAATCGATCGAGGCAACAATAGCACTGAGTTGTTTCACTTCTTTTTGGGTCTCGAGGAAACCAGATTGTAAGGTGTTGAAGAGAGTTTCCAGATCTTGGCTATGGGTATGGGCCACGAGGATGGGTGAACTGAAAAGGGGCGGGCGGGGTCAAATTTTTTTCCGAAAAATGATATGGATGAATGTGATAAGAGCGAAGAGATGAATCCAATGGAATATGTCTCAAATAATGGTGAAAAAAATTTTAGACTTTTTTTTTTTTTTTACTCCTGCAGAGTTATACTCCGGTCTGAAGAATAATGTAGTGATGAAATCCCCAAATGCTTAACCAGAAAGAAATGTGTGTTTACTTGGAAACCCGAACATAGTTGCATGGCAATAGATCTGGTCTGTTTTAATTTGTTTATGTTTCTGTCCCCCAAGGGTTAAGTATTCAAGGGTTGTACAGACAAGGGTTTGCCCTGTGCTATATCTCTCTAATATATGTGCGAGGTCCAATAGTAGTACTGATCTCAATATCTCAGGGCACTAACTAAGGAGGGTAGACCGTACCCTTATCCATACTACCCGACTACCCAGGTACTAGAGAGTATCTTCCTGAGTGTTGTTCTCGGTGACATTATAGTAGTCCGATGGTCGATAGGTTTATCTAAAGAGGGTTCCAGGAAATCTAGGTCGATCTGTACACAGGTGTTTTCTGATGCGCTACCACTCGAAGGGGCACCAACAGGGGTTACAAGGGTGGCCAACAGAGGTGCGCTTAAGAACCACTTGTATTTCTTGCATGTATGAATCCCTCAACCACGGGTTTATGTGCGTAATGAAAAATCTTTGTGGCTTAAAGATGTCGGAATACGTCTCTACCCTGGAAAAAAAAAAATCCCACAATTTCTGCCAAGGAAAGTGCTCTGATACCACTTGCAAGATACCAGATATAATAAATACGCAGAACATAAATAAAATGCTAGAAATGGTAGAATAACAGTAATACAACCAGCATAATCTCCCCAATAACACAGAAATGATATAAGAACAACAACATAAATAGCACTTTGATTTAGAAAGCAATGTTCACGGGCCTCTTCGAGGGGGCAACCTCCAGTCGAGAAGTGCTCTGTTACAATAATCTCCAAGCTAGGGTTTTCATACCCTCGACCCTTATTTATACTAAATATGTCTATCAAGAGAAGCATCTAGAGGAAGATCCTTCTAGAAGCCGAAGCTTCTATTAGGTCTTCTTACATCTGCCTTATTCTATTTTATTGAAAGGCCTTATTAATATTGACCTTTATTACATCTGAATATATTGATCTACCTATGTGTGGGTTAGGACCCTAACATAATGATTGTGCTATTGCTTTTCATATTTCCTTCTGGTACCTTACAAGTGGTATTAGAGTTATTTCCTCCACAAATTATTTGAAAAAATAAATTCAGGCTAGATATGTGTTTCAACGTCTATAGAGCACAATGATCTGTCATTAAGTGGGTAAAATTGTGGTTGGGGAAGAATGCACATAAGAACTACACATGGTTTCACCTTGTTGGAAACCCTTGTAACCCATGTTGGTACCCCTTCGAGTAGTACCACATCATACAACACATGTACACATAATTTCACTTTCACGTACCTTTGGGTATATTGGGAGTCCTATGGGCATCCTGAAACTAGTCATAGCTCATCCATCTGAATGCCTAACAATTATAGTTGCAATAAGAAAAAAAACTCAGGAAGACTACTCTCACGTACCTAGGTAATCGGGTAGTACAACTAAGGGTACGATTAACCCTCCTTAGTTAGAGACCTGAGATATTGGATTGAGAACTATTATTTGACCTTGCAAATATATAAGAGAGTTATAGCACAAGGCACTCATGTATCCTTAGGAACCCTCAAAATCATAACCCTTGCTACCAAAATACAACAAAGAAGAAAAAATGTTGAAATTTTGCACATCCAGTGTGGGAAACCCTGCTTCCTACATCCAGGATGAGAAATTCCTACATAATCTTCACTCTTAAGAATTTAGACATTTTTTCACCAGAGTATTATTCAGACAGGAGTATAACTCCGGAGGAGTTAAAAAAAAGAGTATAGTGGTCCCACTGACACCCTTATTTGGGAGTTATCTCACTAGATTCCTCTTTTCACATTAATTGCAGTGATACCACTCTCTCATAAGGATTGTTTTATCTACCCACCCACCCTCTTTGACACCCTTATTTTGGGCCTATCTCACTATTTTCCTATTTTCACATTGATCGCGATGATACCACTCTCTCATAATCATTTTTTGCGAACCCACCAATCCTATTCTTACCCACTTATCTCCCAAATGGAAACTTGCAAACAAGACTTTGACAACCACATCACTTCCCTGGAAAATTCCTTGAACCACCTCGGAAATGAATTCAAAGCAGCTCAATCCTAGAACACACAATTTCTCTCAAGTTACTTCCGACATTGCTACCATAAATTCCAAGATCACCACACTTGACAACCTCTCTACTAATATGAAATAACTAACCACATGGGCTCATATTCAAGGATCATATCTCCTCTAAACAACCTTCCCACCAAGAGGGAATTAACTCATTCCATTCCATGGCATTTCATTCTAACCCCCTTTCATGTGACCTGCATCTTCTGAAGGTCAAGATAAATAAATTTGATGGCTCAGACCCCACGAGTTGGCTCACTCAAATGGGACATTATTTCTCATTGCATGGCATCATTAATGACTTAATAAAACTTCATGTCAGTTTCCTCTATTTTGATCCATAACACTAACAATGGTGGCAATGGTGTAAAAATCCACGTCGAGGTTATATTGCTTCAACCTAATTTGTTGCATACCTTTATGAACGCTTTGACATAGAAACATATCATTTGGGTCATTTTACCAAGATTAAATAGTATGGTACAATTGAAGACCACATCACTTCTTTTGAGCAACTGGATTTCACAAAAAATATGAATGGATCAAAATTTCCTTTTTGGGGGAAGAAATACACACTTTTTTGGTCAAATGTGATACTTGCCAATGTAACCAGGGAGAAACAATAAAAAATCTAGGCACACTACAATCTCCCCATATTCCACCTGCTATATGGATCGATATCTCTATGGAATTCATCATCGGATTACCCAAATATAGAAATAAATCATTAATCATGATTATGGTTTATTTCCTTTCCAAATACGCCCATTTTTGTGCCCTCCAACTGATCCGGATTTTATGAGAAGAATGAAATGACTGCATATTATTAACAGGTGCTTAACACAAAATAACATAGATATAGTTAAACTGGTTTTCTATTCAATAAGGAGATAAGCTGAAATTGTAAAATGCAGCAGAAACAAACTTGTTGGAATGGTGGTCGCTTATCTCTTAGAAGAGATGTGACGGCTGAGCTCATTCGCTAGAAGATGATTATAATGAGGCTATGAAGGCCTTTTTACAATAAACAGGAATGCCAAAAACCCTAGACATAAAAAAACCTAACCCTAGGAGATGAAGCACCAAAAGTCATGTGGGCCCCGTTTGGGTAAGTTAGTACATCAACTTCCCGGGGTCGTAACTTTTGCATACGATCTTCGTTTTAGGCATATGATAGCCCGTTGGAAAGGTATCGTTGAGGATATTGGGGGAAATATTGAAGTAATTTCCATATTTCTCCCTATTTTCCCAAAAAACATCGTTTAGGGCCTCAAAACGGCTTCGAAAGTGAACAACTGCTAAAAATAGTAAATTACGAAAATTGCCAGAAAATTGTTTTGAGCTAGTTGGAAAAGGTGGGTGGCCACCGATATCCACATGGATAAATCCTCCCTCCTTAGGAAGAAATGGTCTCCATTGCGTTGATTTCCCCCATCAGATGAGGAAATTTCTACTGAATTTGGCCCTGGGTGAGCCACTTGCCTTGGTGCAGGAGTTGCCCTACTTTGACGACTCAATAAAGATGGATCCTTTGCTGTCGAGTGCCCTTGATTTGTGTGTCAAAAATTTGATCATTATATTTCTATTGTATGCAGTTGGGGTTGAGCTGTATTGGTGTTAGTTGTTCTGCTACTTCTGAGGTGTCCAATAATGGTGGGAAATAAGGGCAAAGGAGATCCACATTGAACATTGGGTGCAGGCCAAGGAAAGGAGGAATATTGAGCTCAAAAGCATTATCCCCCATGGCCTTAGTGATGGTGTACGACCTATAATGGAGTGCGTGAATCTTTCGATGGGATCCTGTAAGGTGTTCTTTCTACAAGGGAAACCAAACTTTTTTTCCCACCTGAAACTTATGTGGCACCCGATGTTGATCATGGCGCTACTTGTACTTGTCATTGGACTTCTGTAGGATATCATGAACCTATTGGCGGATGTGCTAGACCCTCTCAATGAATTGGGTGTCTTTGTCAGCTTCAGTTGGAGCAGGGGATGATTCGGTCGAGGTGACCTTAAGGGGAAGTGCAACATCTATGGGACCCAATGGTTGGAATTCCAACCCCACCTGAAAGGGGATGTGGCCAGCTGAGCTATGCAGGGCTCGGTTGTAGCTATGTTGGACATAGGGAAGGCTCTCATCCCATGTGCGAGGGTGATTTTAATTATACATGCGAAGGATATGCACAATCATTCGATTTACGACCTCGGTTTGGCCATCTGTCTGGGGGTGGAAGGTTGTGGATTTGGTGAGCTTGGTGTCTAGCAGTGACCAGAGGCTCGACCAGAATGTGCTGAGAAATCGACTGTCCCTATCTGAGACAATGGTTTTTAGGATTCCAAATGTACCCAGACTCGTTCAAATAAGAGCTTGGTAGTGGCCTCTGTGGTGATGTTCTTCTTGCAGGTGACCAAAATCGCCATCTTAGAAAAGCGATCAATAGCCACAAAAACACATTCATTTCTCCGCTTGGTGGATGGGAGGCCCGACATGTAGTCCATTGATATGGATTCCCATGGCCTTTCAAGAGTAGGAAGAGGGGTGTATAGGCCCTGTTTCTTAGTGGTTGGTTTGGAAATAATGCAGGCAGTGCGGGACCTGATATACTTGCTGATCTCTTGTCGAAGTTTCAGCCAGTAGAAATGTTTCTGTAGCATCGCCACTATTTTTTTGATGCCGAAGTGTCCTGCCACCTGACTGTAGTGGGCTTCCTAGATCATCTTCACTCGCTCTCTTGATGGAACACAGATATGGCCCAGAGGACACAACAACCCATCCTGAAGATGGAAATTATCGACAACTGTGTTTGTACCCAACATTTGGTAGGTGGTGGCAAATTCTGGGTCTATCTCATAGAGTTGGGGCCATCTAGAGGTTTCATGGCCATAAGATTCTAACACTGTGCTGAGTGTCGTGACTGGTGGTCTATTGAGGAAAACAATGATGCAATTGGTGCTTCATGTTTTATACTTGATGTTGAGGTAAAATTGTTGCAAGTATTTGGACCACTTTTGATGGCGGTCATTCTGCAATTTACCTTGTGTCTGCATGAATTGCAGTGGATTGTGATCAATGTGGATGACTGTATCCTTCCCAAGAATGTAATGTCTCCACTAGCCGTAGGCTTTCAAAATGGAGTACATTTCTTTGTCGTAAGTAGGGTACTTACAGACAACATCTGATAATGTCTCACTATGATAGGCCACGGGGTGGTCGTACTGAGTGAGAACGACGCCCACAACATAGTCTGGAGCATCTGTCTCGATCTCAAAGGGATGATGCCCTCGATCTCAAAGGGATGATGCAGGTCTGGTAGTGAAAGTACTGGGATTGAGCACAAGCGCTGCTTCAAATCATCGAATGCTTGTTTTTGGGATTGGCCCCATGCAAATTTCACCCTACCACCACCCCTGGTTATTTGGTTGAGGGCCCATGCAATATGGGAGAATCCCAACACGAACCTGCGATAGAAATTGGCAAGGACCAAGAAGCTCCGAAGCTCAGTGAGTGTGATTGGGGCTGGCCAGTCATGGATGACTTGGATCTTGGCTAGATCCAGATGTATGCCATGATGATCAACAATGTAGCCTAGGTAATGGACCTTGTCGATGCCAAAGGATAATTTTTCCAAGGTTGCATATAGCTTGTGCTTCTGCAGGGTGTGCAAAACCTGTTGAATATGCTGCAAGTGTTCGATCCAAGTCTTGTTGTAAATGAGAATGTCATCCAGATACACCATTACAAAAGTATTGGTGAATGGTCACAGGATATCATCCATCATCCTCATGAAAGTGGTTGGAGCATTTGTCAAACCAAAGGGCATGACCAACCATTCAAAAAGCCCTTCCTTTGACTTGAAGGCAGTCTTCCATACATCTGTTTGTTCTATCGAGACTTGGTGGTGGCCAGACTTCAGATCAATCTTGTTGAAGTATTTGGCCCCTGTGAGTTGATCAAGGAGGTCATAGATTCAGGGAATAAGGTATTAGTTTCTTACTGTGACTTTATTCAGAGCCCGATAATCAATGTAGAGTCACCAGGTTCCATCTTTCTTTTGTACCAGCATGATTGGGCTCCCGCAAGGTGATGAGCTGGGATGGATGTGCCCCTTTTGGAGTAGTTATTGGATCTATCGCTTGATCTCCTCATTCTCTAACAGAGAGCGATGATAGAGTGTCCCACTGGGCAGCGGTGTGTCGGGGGTTAGATCGATGGGGTGCTTGACCTGGAAGTGCAGACGTACCCCAGTAGGTGAGGAGAAGATATCCAAGTATTCTTCCACGACCTTATCTACTTGCTTCTACTGTGTGGGTAGGTCAACTGCATAGACCCTGGATGTGGCTATGACCTTTTGCTTATTCTAAGAGTGAATCATGAAAAAGGAAAACTTCCCCGTCTGAGAGATGACCTTCCTGCATTTCTTAGTAGAGATCAAGCAAATAACACTAGGTGGGTCTGCCTCGGGCATCCTATACAATTTTTTGTTCAAAGTAATAATAACACTACGAGGCCTAGACTCATATACAACATGATGTTTCCATAAATAAGGTTGGCCCAAAATAACATCACAAACTTCGAGAGGAGCAACATCACACAATACCTCATCTTTGAAGGGCTTGATGTCGTACGACAATTGACACTATTGGATGACACAGAGATCGCTTCCTTGGTGGAGCCATCCAATGGTGTAGGGTTGTGGGTGAGACGTTGTCGGCAGGGCTAGCCGCTTGATGACCTTTGCTGAGATGAGGTTCTTCTATCTACCACTATCAATGATGAAGTGCAACGGGGTGCCTTTTACCCACATATGTGAATGGAAGAGGCGCTCTCCTTCTTCTGGATCATCTGGTTCACCAGGATGGAGCTTGGTGGTAGCAACTGTGGCACTGATTTTCGTGTCAATAATTCATCTTCCCCTTTCTAGTTCTATCTCAGATTTAGAACGTGCATCTGATTCAGAGGCTTTCACTTCAGCCACTAGTGACTACTTTGAGTGGAAGTCAACAATGTTATGCCAAGGGCTCTTATGGAAGTCACACCACTTCCTGGTATATTTATTTGTCTTTCCGGTATCCTTCTTTTCTTGCAGATTGGACTGGTTGTCCTAATACTGTCCATATTTTCTCTATCCTTTGTTTTTTGGGTTGGGGACGCCCTTTCCTGGATTTTTTTGTGAGGGTTTCCTAGGCCCAAATTACAACGTCTTTTGTTTGAGCTTCTGCTCGATTTTGACGGCATATCGGTAGGCCACACCCAAGGATGATATGTCGAGAAATTCCATTTGGTATGGATGTATCTATGTAGAGCACCGAGATACTTGAGCACCATATGTCGCTCTAAGTCTTTGATACCTAGCTTGGTGCACAAGGTATGGAAGATATTTGTGAAATCTGGCACTGCTTGGTCTCTTTCTTGCCACAGTGTGGTCCATTTGGTATACAAGACGTCATAACTTCTGACAGGGTAGTATTGTTCCTTAATAGCATACCTAAAGGATTCCTAGGTGGTCCTGACTATAAATAATGAGGGTTTCTCTGTTTCCTTTTGCTCACATAAATTTTCCCACCAATCTTTGACACGGGAAACAACTTTGAGGAGTGCAAAAGTAATATTTTCTCTATTCGAAAAGTTATGGACAAAAAAACACCATTCTAGTAGATTCAACCACTTGTCTACAACATCTGCATCTATCTGACCTTCAAATATATGAATATTGAAGTTTATTTGTACCTTGAAGGGGGCAGTGCCTCCACTCGAAGAAGATGCATCACCTACTGGTAGTCACCAAAGGATTTGTGTGAAACTATCCATCATCTCGTTCCTTTGTTGCATGAGGGCTTCCTCAATCAACAATTTGAAAGGATCTCATGTCCCATAATCTTTATTTTCTCCTACCATGAGAGGTTTCTTGGGCGTGCGAGAGATTTTGTCCTCAAGAGAAACAAGCTTGAGACCCAACTCTTTATACTCTGACCTCATTGGGGACATGCATTAAGACGAGAAGGAGCAGACTGCTCTGATACCACTGATCCATATTTTATGAGAAGAACAAAATGACTACAGATTATTAACAGTGCTTAATACAAAATAACAAAGATACAGTAAAACTGGTTTTCTATTCAACAAGGAAATAAGCTGAAACTGTAAAATGTAGTGGAAACAAGCTAGCTCGAATGGTGGCGGCTTATCTCTGAGAAGAGATGTGACGGCTGCGCTCATTTGCCAGAAGATGATTACAATGAGGCTCTGAAGGAATTTTTACAATAAAATGGAATGCCAAAAACCATAGACATCCAAAAACCTAACCCTAGGAGATGAAGCGCCAAAAGTCATGTGGGCCCCGTTTGGGTAAGTTAGTACATCAACTTCCCGAGGTTGTAAATTTTGCATACGATCTTTGTTTTAGGCGTATGATAGCCAGTTGGAAAGGTATCGTCGATGCGATTGGGGGAAATATTGAAGGAACTTTCATATTGCTCTTGGTTTTCCCAAAAAACATCATTTAGGGCCTTAAATGGCCCTGGAAGTGAAAACCTACTAAAAATAGTAAATTACCAAAATTGCCAGAAAACTGTTTTGAGCCAGTTGGAAAAGGTGGGTGGCCACCGATATCCACCTGCATCACTAACACCCATTTAAAGCATCCAAAGTGGCTCAATTTTTCATGGACAATATCTTCAAACTCCATGGAATGCCCCAATATATTGTCTCTAACCATGATCTGAATTTAACAAGAAACTTATGGCAAGAATTAATTAGGGTTCATGGCACCCAATTGGATCTTAACACTACCTATCATCCCCATAATGATGGTCAAACCGAAGCTGTCAACAAGTGCTTGGAAGCATATTTGTGGTGCTTCACATCTGAAAGACAATATCAATGGGTTCAATGGTTCCCATTGGTTGAATGGTGGTACAATACATATTACCATGGTGATACTCGCATGGATCCCTTTGAAACTACGTCAATGGTCAAAATCCACCCTCTGTATTATCTTATTTCCTAGTGTCTCCAAGGTCCGTGATGTGGAAAAAACCCTTATAGTCTGAGATGACATTCTATGCACCCTCAAAGAGAATTTGATCATGGATCAGAATCAAATGAAGCAACAAGTTGATCAGTGTTGTTTTGAACACCATTTTGTTGAAGGGGATCAAGTTTTTCTTCATATTAAACCATATAATCAAACTTCCCTCAAAGTAGATCACTGCGAGAGACTTTCTCCAATGTTTTATGGTCGTTATACAATCTTTGAGCATGTTGGGTCTATGATTTATAGATTATCCCTTCCCAGTCACTCTAAGATCCATCTATTTTTTCATGTTTCTTCCTTAAATAAAGTAATTGGAACCAAGTGTTAGATTCAAACTAGTCTCCCTAAATTGGATGAAGAAGGTTCCATTTGGTTGTAGCCACAAACAATCATGGCCCAATGTGAGCGTCATCTTTGGCAGTGAAAAATTCAATAAGTATTAATACAGTTGAAGGATACACAACCCTATGATGCCACATGGGAGCCGACCACGAAGCAATTCCCACATCTTAAGCCTCGAGGAAAAAAAATGTCTTTAAGAGGGAGGGCATGTTAGGGTCCTAACCTCCCTGACCCCTCAAGTAGAAAAAATGATATATTTTTATATGTAATAAAGGTCATCATTGGTAAACAAGGCCTATGTAATAATGTTAACACATCTACTATAAGAAGGCTTACAAGGCTCCTCCTCTAGAAACTTCTTCCTCTAAAATGTTATCAAGAAGATATAAATAGTATATATAGTGGTAGAAAGCATGGGAAATATTATCTTGTTGAATCATTTGTACTCGATCTCTACTCTATTGGAGTTTCCCCCCTTAAAGAGGCAAGTGAACATTGTTCTTAGGATAATAAAGGTATCATCTTTTGGATCTATATTGTCATTTTGCTTACTGTTTCATCTTTTTTGGATAACTATTTTGATAATAATTATGCTACTACTCTACATATTCCCTTCTGGTACATTACAACACGTGAAGATCAAGTACACTCTAATTTGTAAGCCATACTTCCAATTCCCTACAACACCTTATAGGGACAATGGCACTTGGGTGATAATTTATTGTCCTTGTTTTGTTGCTTGAGGGACATCTATTTGTATGGTTGTAGCCTTGAAAATAAAAAATCCCCCACTTCAAATTCCCTTTCGCTATAATGTTGACCTGCTTGTTGTTTCATACTATTTTGTGTTATAAACAAGTTGTCCTTCAATAGTTTGAGAAACTCTTGTTGTTTCTCTATGTGGTCCTTCACTTATTGAACCTTCCCTTTCCCTCTCAAGGGTGATGTGATTGATGGAGGATGATATCCATAAAGTTCCATAAATGGGGGAATTTTTATGAAGTATGGAAGGATGTGTTGTACCACCATTTTTCCAAGAGAAACCACTTGACCCATTGTATATGTTTATCATATGCAAAGAAACAAACACACTTAGTTTAAAAGGATGAGAAAGAGAGAAAAAATTGGCAGACTTTGTGAGTTGATCCACTACTACCATGATGAAATTCTTTCCTTTGAACTTGGGTAGACCTATAATAAAATCAACTGAAACCTCTTCCCAAAATTTACTTGGTATTACCAATGGTTGTATGATACCTGTGGTCTTGATTGTCTCTCCCTTATTTTGTTGGAAAACCACATAGTCAACCACAAAATTTTGAACTTCATCTTTAATACATTCTTGGAAAATATCATTCTCGATGCTTTCATAAGTACTAAGTTTTCAAGAACTATGAATGACCTCCTATAGGATAAGTGTACAATTCCAAAAGGATATTATGTTTGAGTTAGGAATTCTTACATACATATAGGTGATAAACATACCACAGTAAATCATTCTTCCACACAAATTTATCTAATGCTCTTGGGTCATCTTCTAGTTGTTGTATGATCTTTCATACCTTCTAATCTTTCTTCCATTCTATACTTGCTTCTTCTACTCAATTATATTGTGAACTAGAAATAACATACAGTAAACCCTATGTGTCTTCTTCTTTCCTTGAAAGTGTATCTTCCACCATATATATATATATATATACTTTAAAGTCATAAATAACATGTTTGTAACCCATTTTTGTTGCTCTTATTAAGAAAATTGTTGTTCCAAGAAGTATTTCAAAATATCATGACTTATTTTTACCTTGAAGTGTCTTCCTATTAGGTAAGGACACCATTTGTTAACTACATGTAATATGACCAAAATTTCCTTTTCATAAATGGGTTTGAGTACAAGTTATTTCCTATAAATTGGCTAATTTCAAAGGAAAAGGACCGTCCTTCTTGCATTAAAAATGAAATCAATGCCATGCCCCTAGGCATCACACTCCAAAATAAGTTTTTTTTTTTTTTTTTAAATCAGGTGTGGCTAGGACAGGTGTTGCACACATAGCCTCCTTAAGTTTTTCAAAATATTCGGTTTCTTCTTTAGAACAAAAAAAATCCTCCTTTTTAATAACGTCATTAGAGGTGCTACCATTTAACCACAATTCTTGATAAACTTGTGGTAATAGCTCGTCAAACCTAACAATACTCTAAGATTCTTCAAGGTTTTTGGAGTTATCCATTCAATCATAGCGTTAAACTCTTTAGGGTCTACTTTGACACCTCCATGAGATACAATATGATCCAAATATACCACTTCTTGAACCCCAAAGGAACACTTAGAAAGATTTGGATATAGTGTTTTCTCTTCCAATTTAATTTTAAGACCATGTCAACATGTTGTACATTCTCTTACCAAGATTTTTTTTAGATTAGTATATCATCAAAAAACACTAACACAATTGTTTTGAGGAAGGGTTTGAAAATAGAGTTCATCAAACTTTGAAATGTTGAAGGTGCATTAGTAAGGCCAAATGGCATCACCAAAAACTCATAATGGCCTTCATGTGTCCTAAAGGCTATTTTAAGGATGTGTTCTTGCCTCATTCTAATTTTATGATATCTAGAATGGAGATCCAACTTAATAAATAAAATTGATCCTTGCAATTCATCAATCATAGGAATTTAGGAAACTTATATTTAATGATCGTTTTGTTGAGTTTTCTATAATTTGGACACATACAACATGAACCTTCTTTTTTTTGAATCATCACCATTGGTGAAAAGAAAGCACTTTAGCTAGGTTAATTGATTCTAGCCTCTAACATTTCTTTAATCATATGCTCAATCTCACTCTTTTGTGCATATGGGTACCTGTAAGGCCTAATGTTAGGTGGTACACTTCCCGATTTAAAATGGATAGTATGGTCATGATTTCAAGTAGGTGAAAGACCCTTAGGCATATCTCAAAATACATTGGAATGATTGTTGATAACATTTTGGAGATCCATTGGAGTAGAGGGTCTTTATGTTTGAACATCTGGTGAGAACAATTGTACAATTACACCATGGTGTCCATTTTTGAGTATTTTTTCCATGTTATTAGGAATTCGTATTTAGGGGGGTTCCCTTGGATACCTCTAAGTTCAATGTCCTTTCCTTTTGAGGAAATCTCATGAAAATTTCCCAAAACTTTAGAGCCATTGTTCCAAATGATCTTAACCATTGGACCCCTAATACAACATCAACATTTGTTGAAATCTTACTTGATACCTATTCAAGAAAGAATATAGAATATCATACATCTTAGATCGATGGTTGTCCTTACGTATCCTCACCTTTGCAACCCTATTTTTTAATTAATACACAGAGGAAAGTGTGCATGCTTAGGAATGCATGTACATTCTTAGAACATGTTCATTTTTAAAAGAACACATGCATTCCTAAAAATATAACTTGGCATGCTAGGTGGTAGCATGTGCAATGCTTAGGAGGGTGCAAAAGCTATAGTAAAAGGAATGCTTTTGTGTTCATAAAAGCACACACCGTTTTCTTTTCCAATAAATTTGACAACGTATAATCCACCACATAGGTTTCCACCGAGCAAACCAAGTCATAAATTTAAGAATGCATGCACACTTTTAAAGATGTGTGCATTCCTATGTGAGCATGTTCCTGGGCACACCATTGCAACTTTTCTGACACCAACTTCTTGCAATTTACCTTTAGTAGTGGGAAATCTCAAATTTAGGTTTTGGTTTGAATCAAGGTGTTAGAAAAGTTATTTTCTCAAGATTGCATCTTCTAGATACCTATAATCATTAGTTACATGGGACCATTAGAGTGAATGCAGATATTTCTTGGTCAAATAGAGAAAATTGATGGATGCATTAATCTCCATAAAATGACATTACAAATAAATTTTATTACTTTATAGTACAACAATATCTAAATGTTTCTCTTTTTGGTAAAGTTTACAGATCTCTCTTTGCAAAGAAAATGATAAAAAAATGTTATTTCTATTGAGATACCTAAGTAATGGAAGAGTAATTTTCAATTTTTTTTTAAAATCATTTGTAGACAGTTTGCCATATTCCCTGGTGAAAGTCTCTCTAGTGAAATTCTATCCATTTGGTAAAGGGAACTTCTAGACATCTAGAGTAAAGCCTATTTTTCAACAACAATTTGAACTCCTCCCATAAAACAAGTTACAAGTTACGGTTTTTTTGTTTTTCATTTAAAGGCTTGCATGTATCTTTCGCACAACACTAATGCATGGTCTATTATATCTGGCATTTCAAAATGTATGTATTACTCATTTTTGTGTACCCTTGAATACTAAAGTAGACCTCTCATTGTTTTAACTAGTTATCAAGTCTTTCAACGTCGACTTTCCCATCACAAGAAAGATATAAATCTTATTTTTGATATTTAATTGAGCGATAAAAGATATAGAATATAAGAACTAGAATTAAATGGCATTTCAGTTTTTTTACCTCATGATTAGGATCTTGTTCTTCATTCTTAGAATTCAATGAAATTCTTCATTTTCTTTCATCATATTAATGTGACCTGCCATAATATTTACTAATATGAAAAATCTATGCTCGAAATGAGTGAACTCAACCTATAGGTCATCCTTGTATATCTCTTCATGAAGGAATCCTTCCATATTTTGTCATCTTCTCCTTCCCAACCCTCAATGTCATGGCTCTTGGTTCCTTTTATATTGTCCTCCTTCCTAAGTAGCGTGGATCTAATACCGACTTGATCTGAAATTTGTACATCCATTTTAGAGGAGGAGGGAGTAATTCAAAAATTAAAATCACTAAAATGAATGAGGAGCATATTTGATCACTTGGAATCAAAGGGTGTTTTTTCAAAATATTAAGATATTGAGTAGGAAATGAGGTCACTATGAAAAGTATCTACATAGGTCTCATGCCACCACTAGAGAACACATTTTTCTCACCAATCAAGTCACCAGTTCAACCTATTGACAATATTTTGTATACCT